>JAHZNE010005033.1:0-50639 GCA_027744055.1 Callyntrura sp. NNG-2020
ATTTTTGTACTTCAAAAATTTAATCATCATCCAAAAAGAAACTCTCTGCAGTGATCAGTAACAATAGTACTGACGCAGTAAATATATTGCAGAACATGAAAAAACTCAACTTCATGTCATCATCATCATCATGACTGATAGTCACCAGGCCAGACCAGTGCCATGTTTCCGTTGTTTTGATTAGCAAGAACGATTTTTTGGCTACGAAGAAGTTGTGATTACAAGAACCATCATCATCATTGTAACTTGTAAGACAGGCACATATATAATATACACATATCAAGTGAGAAAGTAGACCAAAAAGGTAAAGGACTAGATTCTGTTTTCTACGTCACACTGGAAGGAACCTCACAATGCTTTTGAGTGTACGATGAAAATGACGAAGCATTTTCTCGCCCTGACAAAAATCACTGCTGTATAGAAAAGAAACTGGTGAGAATCGCTCTCTGATTTTTTCCCTTTAATACTTTACATTCATTCATCATGAAACTATCCTATATATTCGTTGTTTTCTATTCGCTCATAATATAATCTGACAAAATTCCATTTGTAGTTGTTGTGGATGCTTTGGCAAAGAAAACTCTACGTGTACATGACCATCTGCAGTGCTCACGCAATAAAGCGTCAAATTCACTTTTGCATTAAGGAGAACGACGCTTGCACTGCTGGTTCTGGTTTTCCTCAGGTGAAAAATTATAAAAAAGGTACCTGTCTGCTGCACATACTGGCTTGTAGTGTACGTCTTGATGATGAGCACTTTGCGGCGAGTTGGAATACTTTTCATTGAATTTAAAAGGCGAAAGAGACTAGAGAAAATGTATATATGATTATAGTTGAATATTAATACCCTTATATACCAGCTTTTGTACGGTTTTTGTTTGCAAATAAGACGAGAGGGAGAGAGAGAGAGAGCCTGCAATAAAACAGTTTCAATTCACTTGGTTAATACAACAGCTATATCCTTTATGCCTTCCATCAGCGCCATCATCATCATCACCACCATCGAGTCAAGATACAGAACAAATGCCTGCACACATTCTTTCATTCTACATGGATTAGTTAGTTAACCCAGCACATAAAAAAGTTTTGTAAAAAAAATCTAGGCTGCGAGTGGTGGTGATAATAATGATGATGATGATGATAATGATACGTACAGAGATTAGTTGAGTTTACCTGTACAGGTGTAGTGGCCTAAAAACCAGCAAAAAGAAAACGTTATAATGCTGTATACTACTAGGATGAAGCGTATCATCTTATAAAGATTATCACCCTCTTATATATATATATAAATATATATTATACCTAGATTTTTCTCGTCTTTGGCTACGCAAAAAACAGCCTGTTGCTCTTTTTTTCTCTCTCTAGTTGAGGAGGGTATACACGGCTCTGCTCCTGCTCATCATTGTCGGCAATACCGCGTGTTTAGTAGTACATGAGAAAAAAGGAGAAGGAAAATGGATAAAGAAAATGTACCGTTACTCGTTTCTTGCTCTAAGCTGATTTTTGCTCCGGTGGTTGGTTTGTGATTTTCACATTGGCATCCGCATAAAAGCAAATAACTAGACAGCTTCAAGCAACAATCATCAGCACCATCACCGCACTACACCATCATCATCGTCATGAATCGTCTTGGCTGGGTTGTTTTTTCATCCCAGCATAATGGCATGAATATAACAGAACATCGGCGTGCAATAATATAATACACTTGGGCAACTAAAGAAGGAGAACTGACGTTTCTTGTCCTGTGAGCAACAACATGAAGATGATTACGACGATGGTGTGGTGGTGAAGTTGAAGTAGCTTTCCTTTTAAAAAAAGGGAACACACAGACATATTGCATGCAGTAAAAAATAATAATATGTATAAAAAACAGTTTGCACATAACTCTTCTTGTCGATTCCCTCTTTCACTCCGTTGCTTCTTGTTTTCGTTCTTCTTCTCGTCTTGATGCTGTGTTGTTGCTGCTGCTGTGGTTGCTTGGCATGATGATGGTAATGGTGGTGGTGGGTACAGCGCAGTGGAATGAGCTCGCTCACTCATTCATGGTCAAAATACAGTTAGATTTTACCAAGCAGGCTGAAAAAATGCAGTTATCCATGTTTAGATTTAATTATGCTGCTTTGCTCCTCACTGCTCTCCCCCTTTTCTTCTCTCTCTCTCTCTCTCTCTCTCTCCGCTCTCCTCGTTTGCTGCTTTTGCTTGTTGGTCGAACCTTCAGAAAGAAAACAGCAAAGGAAAGTATTTGCACATTATATATCAAAATGTGCTACAACCAACCACCGAACGTACCATCATCATCATAACAAAGCTGAAAATAATAATGAAGGTAGTAACGGGTACTCGTCGTACACGCAGTTTGAATGTTCAAGATGGTGACGTTGTTGCCGTTGATTGTTGGCTGTAGTAACCTTCTGGCTGAGGACGATGATGATATCATACAATGTAAAAACGTCTCGACTTTTAAAACTGACTACACGCAGATGATGTACATGTGTATACGTTTCTCTCTCTGTGTGTGTATACGTGCCTACACAATGGTTTTCTGCACACCGCAATGCTCACTTGTAATTCCACGAATCCTCTTATTTATTCTAAGGAGGTTTTCTCTTGTAAAAATGGATGATGATGGATTGTAACAGGTATTCATGATTATATAGACGAGATTTTCACCGTTGCTTTTTTGTTTTTTATGATGAATGCAAACGTATGGAATTGGAATGAAAGGTGGATTTGCTGAGGTTTGTATGTATGCTTGCAGTTTATGAAAGGGATTTGGTAGATAATGCAAACATGATTGCATGGCAGTTGGTAGCGGTGATGGTGGCGGCGGTGTTAATTCAGTTACTTTCTTGAGAAGACCATTATTCTCCGGTTCGCATAGCAGACAAGCATCAGTTTTGAAACGTTTGTCTAACTAAAGACATTCAGTGATTCAGTCCATCATCGTCATATGAATCCACGTTTTGGTGCAAGTAGTGCAGTTGCTTTTTCTGTGTGAGTGTGAATGGTTCACAGGCCCAGTGTTCTGACTGAAGAGTGGTGGAGTGATGGTGGTACGTAAAACAACCGTTTCTCCTGCTTTGCACAACGAGTTGCTCCTTCTTCTTCTTATACGTTCACGCTTGCCTAGCACGCATATTTGTTGGGGATTAGATCACAGTAGCTAAACACTACAAAAAAGAGGTTTTTGCATTTTCTTTACACTTTGCTCTTCTTCGCACATCCGCATGCATACACATTCATAGTTAAGTATGGTTAAGACTATTAACAACTTTTTTGTGTATCTATATTATTTTACTCTGTCGCATTTACTGCTATTACCTACCGCTATTGCTCCTACTACTATTACTACTTCTACTACTACTACAAGTGGTGCTGTCTGAGTCTTTGAATGCTTTTTACTGTTGGCAGTAGTCGCCGTGTGAAGAAGTACACATCGACAAGCAAGTAACACTGCTTCATGCATTTTGATTCTCATTTTCTCTCATCGGCCTGACTAACTGGAATTTTTTTATTTCGTTTCATAGGTTCACGACCTGAAGTGAGAGCAACAACAAAAAGTAACAACTGGTCCGACGGAAGAAGAAGTACGTGTATACATATAAAACGTGTTTTTATTGAACTGCAAAAGAAAGGAATTTCTTCTACAAAACAGTTTGCTAAAGATTGATGGAGAATAAGTCCCCAGGAAGTGGTGGTGGTGGAGGTGGTGGTCTTAGCTGTATTAGTTCAAGTACTCAGGGACTTCATCATCAAAGTGCAGGAGAGAAAATAGTGATTGCGATTGGCAGTGGAGGTAGTCCAGACTCCACCACACAACAAAGTGGTATAATGAGTGGAAAAGACATTAATTCGGATCATCATGGGCGGGGGTCAGCGTCCCCTGCCCCTGGAGCAGGTATTTCAGATTCACATAGTGGTGGTGGTGGTGCAAGTGGTAGTAGTGGTGGAACTCCAAATATGTACAGCCTCAAGTGGAACACTCAACTCCTCTCGTTACAAAGATCTCTGGCTAATTTGTGGGACAGTGGAATTGGCACTGATGCTGTCCTACTTTGTCAAGGCACACCGCTCCCAGTCCATAAGATTGTGCTTACAGCTGCGTCGCCTTACGTGGCCTCCGTGGTTCAAGTGAGTGTAACAATATATCCTTAATGGTATTTACTTTTTAGCACAACACCTTTGTTTCAAGTGGTGGAAAGTCTCATTGTGTCATCATCATCATCATCGCCGTCTTTCTTATTGTTCATCTAAAGTGATTGAAAACCATTCAGTAATGCCGTTACCTAAATTCTATTTGACCCATAGCCAGTTTTATACAATTCGATTTGGAATTGCCAGACTGGCTCACTACAAGCAGTGTATGTAGTTGTGTTTGTGTTCTATCTCTAGCATTTGTGTAGGAAAGTCATAAATACTGTAGCGCCGTACAGTTACATACGACCATTTTTTTTAAATCAGAGGAAACATGGTAAAACCAATATATATATTGGTTCCAATACAGATTTGTAGAAAAAATTTCAAAGAATGCTCTCATCCTCCAAAGAAATGCGTTGTACACTGGTGAGATTCTTAATAAGAACAACAAAAATTCACATACCTAGTCTATAAAATAAAAAGTTGAAAAGTTTCAATTTGCGACGCTATGATATTTTTGCACGAGTTTGTCTTTTCTAAAGATGTACAGCGATATCATACCTAAAGGACATGTTATATGGAGATACATAGTTTAACAGTAGTGTAGTTTGTGTGGAAATGCCTTTGCGTTGTGTGATACGATGATATTGCTCTCTCTCTCTCTCTCTCTTTATATATGCAGGCAAATTACGTATTTGCCAACGAAAATATAAACATCGGGGTGTATATAAGAACTTTGACGACGACGACCGTGTAGTAGTAATATAATTTAAAGTTTCTGTCCTACACACAAAAGTAGATAGAGGAAGCGAAAAAAATCGCAAACAGTTTCTGCAAATCTAATGGATAAACTGAGACATTGCTTTCGCGTTCATTTCGTTTCGTTGTCACTATATACACACTTCAGCTCCAATGCCATGAGCTTATTACCATGTTTATATGTACCTACCTTTAGTTGTGTGTGCTGAAGCATTTTCTTTTTTGCCAGCTCATGCCTGCTCGTTTTCTCTTCACGGAGTTTATATTTAAATATACAAATTAGAAAAAGCGGAACTACTCGCTCCATTTTGAATTCCAGAAAAAAATGCTGGTTGGTTGGTTTGACGAGAGGAGTGAAGTAAACTTCGTCGGGGTGTTCTATATTGCGAATTCAGACCAGAAGAAGACAGTTTGTTTAAATATCATCGACTGGGGGTTATTTTCTGATTTTTTGTACTCTCGGCAGCAGCTATAGCTGCTTTCATGGAGTTTTATATTTATCTCTTTCCTCGCTCCCTCCACCAGTGCATGTTTGTTGGTTTGGAATAGGATGAACACATATTTCATTAATGGCGTATGCGAATTTGCGTTTGTGTGCACATGTATTTATGTTTGTGGAGGCATCACATATTTTCTTGGCAAATCAAACACATATCATGGATGGATTCCCAGGCAGGCAGGCAGCTTAGGTTAGCTCAAGGAAGATTTTTCGCTTCCTCCTTGGCTTCAAGCCCCCTTCCATGATATGAGCTTTCACATCATTACATTATTTTTGCATCTGGCCCGCAATTTTTTTCTGTGCACAAAGTTCGCTGTGTGTGACGATGATGATGATACCGTTTTAGCACTATACGAAGCAGTGCTAGTCCAAAATTTTTAGCTTATGGTCTACCCTGTCTGACTCATGATGTAAATAGGCAAGCTATTTCTGGAGGAAAAAACTCTTATAAGATCGGACGGTGAAAGATGATCTGTTCACGGGAAAGAAACTAGTTTAAGCATGTTCCAATTCCACGCAGTATATACACGATTACCCCTTCGGAGTTTCTTACAACGCAGATAACATATCACACGTAATGTTCTCAGGGCAAGGATGTAATAAATGGAAAAATGGAGAAAAACTGGCTGGTGAGAAACATCTGCCGTTGCATCCTTTTTGGAAACCGTACAAAGTTGAGTCAGAGAAAATATCTATTACTTGTACACACAAGGCAGTGTAGACTAATAAACATGGACACACATTACACACATCAGCAATTCATGTCGTCTCAAGTTATTTTTACTCGGATGAAAAGTAGTTTAAAACTGTAGCCAACTTTGCTGGAGTTCATAATGGATCACTTGATTGTGATGATGATGCTTATAGAAATGCAAAAGCGTTAATCATCTTTATCAGTCATGGTTGTTACCCGTGTGTGCATATGGGGTACTTATATCGACAATTTTTCCTCCATTTCTCTCGCGCTCTCTCCTTCTCTCTTTTCCTTGTCTGCTCCTTGAAGTTTTCATCCCAGTGAAAATCCTTGTATTTTTTTGTTCTACGCGTCCTACGCTCGCGCATCTTTCAAGGATTTCGGGTAATAGTAGCTGAAATCAAGACGACTAAAGTGGTGGCAATATGGTGCTACCTCTATTTGTGTGAGCATGATATATCAGTTCTGCTACAAAGTATCAGAATATGTATAAAAATATCCATCTTTCCCGAATCTCCGCAACCCCAATGTAATGCTTGACTTAGTCTCGTAGTCAGCTAACGATGCTAACACCATTTAAACAAGGACATATCCGTATTTACCTAAAAATTATCAGAATATCGGGACCAAAGAAAGACACATTTCATTCAGGTACGCGTGATAGCGCATTTTTTGCTTGCACACACACACACACACACACAGACAAACACATCTGCCGCATTTGCCACGGTTGCGTTGCATTATGTGTGTGTAGTAGCAGCAGTAGTTAGTTGCTATTTTGAAAGCGTACTTGATTCAAGTTATTTGCTGTTGTTGGCAATATATGGAAGAAGGGATGTGCAATGAGGTCATGTGAAAATCAGGATTACCATATATGTGGCAAGGCACAAAATGTGAATGCATCTTAATTATGATCATCATCAGCGACATTACAAACAGAAAATGCTGACAGTGTCTCTAAAGTAGATCCTTGCACGGTTGCATATACGCACACACTATTTTGAATAATTATGTCGCAATCACTGAATTTATAAAAAAAAATATATAGTGTATTTGCTATGATTTTGTGACCTCATTAATTCACAGTAGCAGTCTTCACTGGAGTCGCTAGAATAGTTGGCCTAGAAAGGAATATGACATAATCGAGACAAAACAATCGCTTTCTGCTCTACACTACTCCCATTACATTACAGCCATGTGTGCGAGCGCCGCGCAGAATGTCGAAGTAACAACAACAGGTTGTTGGAAGCTAATTGTATATGATAGTTTTTTGTGCTTGATACAAATGGTACACGCAGTACATCTAGACAAATACTCATAAAATATAAGAAATGCTGAGGAATAGCTTATCTTTACTCTGTATTTTTTTTATTACGTAAAGTATTTTATAGCATATAGGAGTCTTGTCAAGTTATCTAATCATTTATATAGGTAACGCATTAATTGTATGCAGGTAATGATGATGGTTCATTATTCATATATTCCAAACCCGAACTGCCGTCAGCAACCCTAGGTCACAACTTCTGCGAATTTATTTCTGGCTAACATATAACTGGTTTAATGTTTTGTTTTTCCATGAATCCTTCATATTAATTGTGGTGGCTTCCATCGGTGGTGGCTCTGACATTGCTGTTCACGACGAAGAAAAATTCCATATATTTGTTGTGTGTGCATTTGATGGATTTAATGCAGTTGGCGTATAATTGGTTTGAAAGGAGTTATATCATCCAAACATAAAAATACGATATAGTAGAAATAACCTTTAGCATTACAAGAGTTTATGTTATGCATTTTTATAATGTACATATATACATGTTTTGTGGAACAGCCCGCATCACATGAAATTATGAGTCATTGGCCTGAATTCCCATGTTCCATAAGTAAAATCACCTTTTTTTTATAGAATGAACCCTAATTACAGGAGGGAGCTAAGCTGAGAGATTTTCCACGTTAGATTTCGCAAAGCAACTTTCATGCTCCCATTGTCAGTCATCGTCATCATCATCACATGCCACTTTAAACGAATGATCATAGCCACACATTCACCCGCTCACGGTAGCGATATGCACAATCGTTTTTGCAGTCGTCGTCGTCGGAGAGTTTGCTTCATTTTTTGTGTGATTCGTAAAGGTAGGTTGGCGCTTTTAATGTTGTTGTGAAGCATCAAACGGATAATAATAAATATGATGCTCAACCTAACAGCATTGTTACAGTTATGCACTGTGAAAAAGTGGGGTGTATATATGATGATTATTATTACCATTGTTGTTATCATTTATATCCTGCAAATGCAAAAGAGAAGCTTAACATTAAAAGTAATTATCATAATCATTCTCCACAATAATATGCGAACTTGGTGCTGCTGACGCTGTTCTGAATAATGTGCGCTGCTGCCTTTAAGGAAGAATTATGCTAGAGTGATAGTGCTACGGAATTATCTTTTAAGATGGCTAGAGCTAGCTTGCTTCTCTGGCTTGACCTATTTTTATGGAAAGTACCGTAATCACAATTACGTTGCGATGTAAGCAGGTTATAAAATATGACAGCAGCAGCAGTAAACATGCACGTTTACGTGTAGTCAGTTTTTATGGTTTGTTGTGGACTCTGAGAGATTGCTGAGGTGGCGATGTTGAACCTCATCAAATGGAGGATTCATCAGGATGCAGGAATACAGACTAGCTCTAAGTTTAGTTTGTTCTACGTGATGTCCTGGTATTATTATTGAATGTGCGTAAGGCGTCAGCATCATAACAAAGCCGGAAAGATGCTTCCGTCAGTTCTCAAGACAAATCATAACCATTGTAATATTTTTTTTTTAAAGTTTTCTCCCTTCTTAGGCGGATATTATTTACTGCTTTAAAACGCTTACGATGATGCCCTGATTTTGCATCTGATGGTGATAATGTGAAGTACTCAGAAAATTTTCTTCACATGCCTCCTACACCATTTGCCTTTGTTATTCTATTTTTCCTGACTAATTTACCCGTGTACTTAAAACAATGATTAAACGTCATGGAATAACCAAGTGTTGAAATGCCTGCTCAGATTTCGACTACTTATATTCTTCCGGCGATAAAAATATAACAAAATATGTATTAAAATCCATGATGATACACATTTTGCCATTTGCTGATAAATGTTTAATTTTCCCAACCAGCATTTTAATTGTAAAACTGAACATCGCATTATTTTCTTAGTAAACGTATAATGTTTAGTAACCCCGTTTAATTTGTCTTTGTATTACTGCGTAGTGTGTAGGCACATTATGGACGAATAGTGGTATTCATTGGCATTCGTAGGGAGTAGTGAGTGTTAAAATGCATAGAAAGCACCTAAGTTGTATAGCAGTGCTTTAGCTGCTCTTATATTATTTCTCCATGCTGGCGGGTAATCCGTAGAAATAGCTTATAGTTCGTGAAATTCGTGGAATAGGGGAGCTTGCTTGCTTCCATCCAATCCTATCGCTCGTCGACTTTCTTTTCGTCGAAATGACAATGTCCTCCATTTGCTGCTCAAACCTCGGTCGGTCCAATTTATGTGAGGCGTTTATAACAACATTGTAACAAAATTCAAGTACATTTAAGCACACGTGTGTGTATTAATTTCCAAATGAATACACATTTCGGTTATAAAAGCATGTACCTACGCACGGCACATTGAAACATACGAATGGCTTTTCGTAGCGAACAACTTTAAAACTTTTAGCTGTCAGAAAGTACATACCTATGTCGTAATTGTAGTAGCACAAGTTTTTGTTCTATTTGAAAGAAATGCGGAATAATTGTAAGTAATGTTGTACTCTCAATTCGAGGGGCTCATGGAGAGAAATATTTAAATTGAGAGTGTACAAAATGAGTCATAGTCAATTCCCCTTCACCCACAATGACGTCGATATTATCAGTCGTAAGATGCTGCTGGTAAAGTGTATAGAAACCGAGAACAGTCTACGGAATACACAATCAGTAGTTGTGACCTGCGTCTCGCACCCACAGATATACACTTTCAGGTCTCCTAATTTTGTATAATGATATAGTATCTAGAAAGCGAGGTATGTTTACGTATTTTTACGACGACAACATGAATAAGCATGTCCTATAGAGTGTATCAACATTTTAAACGTAGGAGCACGTAAGTAAAATGATGAACCCCTTTCCATGCATGCCATTCTTATTTGATCATCATGGGACAGAGTTCTTCGTATCATCCCATGATTCTCGGCCACAGACTTGTGCAGACGCTGAATCGTTCGTTTGATGATGGTGGTGTTAACGATATGATGGTGGTACACGTACTTGCCTTTACTACTATGCATATGTAATGTGTCTTTGTAAATAAAGTTTAATAATAGTGACTGTTTTCTCATTTCTCCTTTTTCCGTGTTGCCGAAAATAGACGATGGCCCAAGCGTCTCACATGATGCCAGTGATAGTAGTTGACATCCCTGCGGAAGCTGGAAAAGCTTTGCTAAGCTTTTTGTACTGTGGCGAGGCTCATGTCCCCGTCACCATAATTCCACATTTGGTTCTTGGTGCTAAGTTTCTGGGAATATCTGGATTTGGAGATCCTGTAAGTTTAAATGAAATGCATTTATGAAATTGATGAAAAATGGTTTATTTTATGGATGGTTTATGTTTTACGCATGCATATTAACATGGAAGTTGGGGATAAAGTGTAAGTTATGGATACATTTACTCCTTTTACTATGCACGTATACCCAGCCTTGCATGTAAACCGCAACATATCCCAGTCGGTTCATGGGGCGACTAAAGACGCCACAGGACATTATGTATGTATGTATAATGTGGGTGACTGTAAAAGAATGGAAAATTTATTTTCGCGTTTGGTTTCTGCAGGGAGTATTGGAATCTCTTACAAGCATTGTACCTGAGTCGGTGATGACTCCAGATAAAACACCACCACCGTCTTGCGACTCGCCTCGACAGGAGCCTGTGCTTTCAGAATCCCTGCGTCTTCCACATTTCCAGTTACCAATCGTGCCTTCACACCTTATGTCTTCCGCAGTACAAATCAACTCCAGCAACGGTTCGAACAATAATAACTTCAGAGACAACAGCAATAACCGGAAAAAGTCTGATGTTAGCAACGCAAGCTCTGATGCCTCATCAAGAGATCCTCCACAGCATCTGCTGCAATTCAATCATCATCATCAACTTCATCAACAGATTGCGATGGGCAAGGCTCGCATCCCTTACGGATCGCCGTATTCTACTTCATCCTCATCCTCTGGAGGCGAGGTTATTAATCTGACGAAAAACAAAACCAGTGGTGGCAGCTACTCCACCTTCGCCACAAAAAACACTGGGGGGAAGTCACCAAAGTCTCAAACCGGTAGCGTATCGGGTGGTGCTAGTACAAACAACAGTCGAGTTTTTGTAGGAACCACAAGTATTTTGGATAATTTGCTCAAGAATCCGAGAACGCATCTTGAAGCAGCAATTGCAGCAGCAGCTGCCGCGGCCGCTGCGTCTGCGCACAATGCGCATAATAATAACGACGCAAGCGACAACAATGACATGGTTCAATATGAAGCAGAAGGCTATGCTGACGCACAGTCCAGCCCTCACAACTTGAGCGCTGCCCATCTTATTCAACAACAGAGAGAGGGCAATGAACGCGGCTACTACTACTCTCCTGGAAGTGCTGGACACCCTGCATTCACAAGCGGTGGAAACGATGATGACGACAATAACATGGAAATGACAATGACGGAAGAGAGCACACCTATTCCGGCTCACCTGCTAGAACCAAACGTTGAATATCGAGTTCCTCAGGAGTACGCTGACCGATACGGTCTGCTTCACAATCCTTTGGCAGATTTGGCCAAGGTGGCTGCTGCCTCTATTCAGCATCAACCAGCTACGGTTGGAAAGCGAGGAAGCAAGAAGAATCAACAGCAGCAACAACAACAGCAAGCTGCTGATGGAAATGGTGTCGATGACATCACTTCAACAGGAAAACAGGCAAATACAACCCCCGCTCCAACACCTAAAAAGGCAAAGAAGAATCCTGACTCCATCATTTGTGAAATTTGCGGAAAGAAATTCAGTAACGCCTACAACTTAAGGGTACGTAATCTCTTCATAGCACATTTTCTAATGATTATTACGCGTAATAATGAATCAACGTGGCTAATATATTTGTCGCTTTAAATTACAGGTTCACATGGAAGGACACTCTGGACAGGTATTTGTGTGTTCAGTTTGCAGCCACGCCAGCAGATCAAGAGATGCCTTACGAAAACATTTTGCGTACCGTCATAGAGAATTGTGGATATCAGGAATGTCTGCGTTCAGAAAGAATGTCCCTGGAAGAAAACTCAGTATCTCGAAGAACAACAACAACAATACTGATGCAATAAACAACAATAATATGAAGGTTGAAACTTCAGACACTACTGGAGGCGCAACCGTTGTTGATGCCAATGGTAATATCAGCATTCGCGGGTCGGATGGAACTTTAAGTATTTCTGAAGCCAAGTGAAAATAGTAAAATAGCATTCGTCAAACGTAATGTTCGCAAAAGCAATTTAAGCTCGAAAATCTCAGCAGAGTACTTGAGTACTTAGTTTTTTATAACTTACCTAAGCTTAACAGCAACATAAACCAAATACGTATTATGACATGAAGAATAGAAAGAATACATACATAATATATCTATCTGCGTATATGAAATTCTCAATGATTTTCAGCAAATAAGCAATAAGTAAATTATTGAACTAATAGGATATTAAAATACAACATAAATATATACACACATAACAAAGTAACTTATGTCAAATATTTATGTACATATTCAGCGTTAAGCGCAACAATACAGACCCGATGGAAATGTAAAAATGTATCAAAATACTGAAATTTAAGGATACATGTATCTACTCAGACGCTACTCAATGGTATTATATCTGTTAACTGAAAATGTATTACATATTTAATATATATCACATCAAATGTATTATAAAAAATACATGAAATATATACGGTGAAGGGTTTTATCTAGCTATGCGCTATTACTAGCGCTGTAATCAAAGAATTAACATTATATATTAGAATAGTTTAAAAACAGACTATACGGCTAAAATGACATTGTTATATACAGATCAAACATTTAATTGTTACTTGTACTTGTTAGTAGTTTAGGTAGACTAACCCTTAATATTATTACGTTTACGATAAGTGTCGTGTTTTACTTATCACCCATTGTCCGCCCATTAAAACTTCATCCATTGTACATAATGATGCAGAAATTGTAAAAAGGAATCGTATATACAGAAAAGTATTTTTATGTCGGGAACAGTCGGTTATTGCTAGCAAATAAGAATACTTTTGCTTTAACGTAGAAGTATTAGCTGTAGAGGTTTGCTCTGTTACTATTTTTGTTGAATTCAGAAAATGTGGACAATTCTCACATATGATACAATTTTCCATTTTTACCATGTTTTACGTTATATCAGGTCTTTCGTTCTAGTGCACAAGACGAAAGTATAGAAAGAAGAAAACGTTAAAGAAAACATACTTTAGAGCGTAATTTTATAGGCAAACAGAAATGTTTAGCATTGTGAAAGTTTTAAGTTTCCCCACAGTCTGGAAAACTTAGGGATATATAGATAATTTTGATGAATGTTACTGGATTTAACTGAAAATCTCGTTTTGTTGGAATTGAATGTGTGTTCGTGATGGAATTGCAATTGTTATATTCAGCATGGTGTTTTGACCATACTAAGTTTTATTTATTAATTTAAAAGTATTTAATTATGAAATTTGAGTATTTTATAATCATAAGCTAATTCTGTATCGTGAAATATCATACATCGACAATATCTTTAAAAAAAACATTTTAACATTAATATAAACTATTATTATATTTTAAGGAAACTACACTGCAAAAACCTTTAAACTATTTACAACAATGTATTTTCTTATTGTAAGTTGTAATGAGATGAAAATCACCGCATAATTGACAATTATAGAATTATGCGGAACATGTACTCACCAAACGGTGCCTTAAATGTACTTATAAGCATATCCTTCAATGTGTCTTACACTCAGAGAGACATCATATTTACCTAACAGTTGTATTAATTAAATACCACTGTTCTGCCGCATAAATCCAGCTATACAGTGGGAATTATAGATTTTAAAAGCACGTTTGCATGGATCGTTTCATAATGAATGTATGTATAAAAAGAATGGGTCGCTATATAGGAATCATTTATTACATTGTTTTCGTTTATCACATAGGCTATTTTAAACATAATCATAGAAAAAAGTATTTATAACGTTCATTCATATTTTGTATTTATCAATATTATCGTTTTACAAATCCCTTATGGTAAATCACTAGAATAAAAAAAAATATAAATAAAATGAGTTTTAGATTTATTTAATTTACGAGAATGTGGATTTTGTTGCATAATTCTACTTGTAAACGCGCATGGCTAGATTGTACACTCGGACAGATATAGAAACTCAACTTGTAACTTCCATTTTCCGATCCCTAACTACGATAGGTTTGTCAATCAAACCTTAATCGAATAATAACCAAATATTCTTCGCGTTACTACAACTCATGCACTTCATATGTAACTGTATACACAATGAAAACAAACAGGGATAGTAATACATTTTATGTAACACACATACAATATCGTAGAAACTATGTACCTTAAAGAATAAAATGAATCCAATCCATGGGTAATTTTCGTTACTTCTAAATAACAATGGTATTGTCCACTGTCCGAAAAAAAGTTAAAAAATCAAAGTACGGTTAGAGATGAACTATATATAAATTTATTATAAGCTCATCCGTTGGAAAAGCTTTTCTAAATATGCAAATATGAGTGAGTGCTGTTTAATTACGTGTAGACTTTAATAATAATAATATATACGGCTACTATTTAAACACAATTTATTGATATTCCCTCAATCAATGATAAAACTTCAGCTATTAAAATAATAAACCACATAATATACTCGTTGTAAAAAGTGACTTTCAAATTTAGTGGGCCACCAATGTGCAACAATGCGACATTAAACGATATAAATCGCTGTATTTGATAATAATAATAAGACGTATTCGATGAGGCCCTGTCGTACCGGAAAAAACTTTAAAAGTTTGATATTTTGGCCCAGTTTTGAATTTTTGATTTTACATATATATTCGATATTATGTACGCGTATTCGTAGACAATTTGTGTTTCTTGAAACGTAGATAGAAACAAAGTATTATGCAGAAAATGTCTGTTATTATGTGCTGCTTGATTGTATGTTCATTTCTTGTTAATTTTAGTGAATGTATTTTGTAAACTTTAATTTATTCATTGTTATCAACCCTTTCAAAACAAACTGACGGTGGGATGGTATTAAAATTGTTTCGAAATAAATTTCCAATTGTTAAAGCATAATAAATATGGAAAGGATGGATTTTAGTGTTGAATTTAATCGAGTATTTGAACATATTATGTGTAAAATATTTCTATTAGATTTGGATTGCATTACATTTTGAGCTAGCCAAAATTCAGCCTTTTGATGAATGCAAATCTCTTTATATTATGTTGTAGCTTTCTCTTACATTGGATGAAACAAAAACAGAGTTCTCATTTTTAACTTTAACAGCTCATCCAAAAGAATCTCATTCATGCTGAATATGATGTACTTCTCATCAGTACCACCTACCGTACTTATAATCGTATATGGTGAAATTATCCAAAATTTTAGTCATTTCTGTTATGTTATGAATAATTCAAGATTTACCTTGTGAATGTGTAAGGTTTAATAATAACAAAAATATCATCTCCGTTAATTGTTATCGGTTCTGAAAAATAAATTTTCTACTCCTTATAGCACAACAATGCTGAATTAATGTTGATTTTATTTAAACCTTGCATACTATGATTAAAGACGTTTAAAACCATGATACGTTCAAAAGTTCAACATCAAACTTGTGCATGATGAATACTTGATAGTGGTTTCATATTGAAATAAAGTACATCATTTCACCTACGACGTAAAAAAACAAATGAAAATTCGATTGCTTCGTTCTATGAGTATGACAATCTTGCATATGCTACTTTTTATACGATTCATCCTCTAATATTGTCATTCCTTTAAAAATGTTTATACAATTAATTTTTATTTCGCATTATAACTACTTATTCGGCGTAACTGTAAGGATCAGTCATGTTACAAGTTACAAATAATCATTCAAATCTCATAAATATACATTTCTTGTAAATGTAAAAACAGTTATGATGAAACTAATATCCTCTAAATACGATTGTACAACAAAAAATGCACTAATTTTAATATGGCATATTTCATAATACCTGTGAAAACGACGTACTGGTACAGACAGATAGTTGTATACAATTATTGATTATAACACACAAGAATTAAGAAAAACAATGCGGTGCGCCGTATACTGGTCATGTTAAAAATGTGACTGACTTGCGTGGTACAAACAAGGCGACTGCAAAGCAAAATTTTATATGTATAACAAAGAATTTTGTATTTTTGACATCCACATCACAGATTAAATTTGTCATTTTTTTGTCCAAGGTCTTATAAATCTCCAATATACCAAAAACGCTAGTATACACACTTCTAGAATAATTATGCCAATCAATATAAGTTTATTATAGATCACATTTAGATACATAGAGCGTAAAATTTTCCTGCTCCTAGAAATTTCCACGTCAGTGTCTGTTAATCTATTTTTAGTCCTTAACAAGGACTCCCTTTGTGTGCCAAGTTCACCGACGACTTCATTCCCAATTTGTTCTGTCTCAACAGCGATTGTGGTTGACCTAGCTATACTATCCGATGTTCTATTGGAAGAAAAAACACATTATACGTCACATACATACTGGAATAAATTTATTTCCCAATACGGACACTTTTTACTTGTGTTACCTTTCAAGGATATTCCTCCCTTCCAATACAGTTCTTCGTGGATCAGGAAAATGGTTTCTATTTTTATACAATATCGTCGTAACATGTAAAATGTTTCTGATTCATTGCCAATATTGTACTGTACGTTAATATTAATGTAAGCAGATAAATTACCTTCTGTCTCCACCAAAATCTGCAATAACTGCCCTATATCTGGTCCCTAGCTTTCCAGATGTTTCCCGATGCCCTCTGATTTTGGAAGTAAGCTCAGCTCGATATGGCAATGGAGTTGATCTAGCCTCTGACTCCAGTTGCTGCAATAAACTTTGACATTCTGACAGGTCTCTCTCAATTTCATTGACAAGCTTTTTTCTTCCTTCTCCAAAGGGCGATCCCACCAGTTTTGTTTCAATTTTTATTCGTATCACATCAAACAGACTATCGAGCTCTTCCTCAAGAGTTTCAAACATTTCGGAGGATAATGCGGCCATTTTATATTCGGATGCTGTTAATGTCTTTTAGAACGATCTTTAAACTACGACCATTTGATCCTGGGATGGATGGAAATGGCTCAAATCACTTCACGCGATGTTTTTCGTTGATGATCGCTTCACAGACAATGAGCTAGTGTCTTTCAAATATAAATTATGTAATAGCCACAACAGCAGCACCAAGGAATGAGAGATGTCTTTATTCGCGTTCCTAAAATATTCAACAGAAGTGATTAGCTTGGACTTTATAAAGTATTGTGTACTAATATGGCATGCAATCCTACCAAAATGATCAAATTATTTGTAAATACTAAACACAAACAACTTAGCATTGAAAATGCAAAATCATGATATTGTTCAAGTTAAAAGAAAGTTATAAACCAACGCACGTATTGAACATTGAAACGAAATTACAATACATCAATTTTTGTACCAACAACATAGCACCAGTGCCTAAATTATCATCGGTTTTATGGTTGATGGTCATTTGTGACACAATTTAAAAGTGACATCATTCACAAACACCATAAAAGTCTATTAACTTTTCAACTAGCACTATCAAATTACCATAATAATGAAGTATACGTCGTGTACGAACGTAACCAAATCTATTATCAAACTACGTAAATTAAAATACGATGCAACTTTCCCAAGTTCGTTTCAATTCCAAGCTTTTACAAATGCGTAACAAATTTGTTTTAAATTATTATCATTAACAAATATCATACATACAAATTAATTACCTGCATAAATCACCCCGTCGTTGATTCCACTTTTTTCCAAACCCCCAAATATTCTTTAAATATACTTTTTATATAAAAATAGCGACGTAATTTCTCTTTTTTTCATAATTTCTTCACAAATTCTGGAGTAGGTAGATGACGACCAAGTACAATACTCGTATCAGCCTATCCTAGCCTAACCTGTTAATGTTAATTTTGTGTTTACTCAATAGAATTGCCCCACTTGCCACTACAAAATCTCAACAGCTGCGAATAAGTATATTTCGTACATATGCGTGATAATGATAATATTGAATGAATCATTACTTATGTGATTGTGTGTAAGGTAAGGTGATCCGGACCGGACTATGCGGAGCACTCGACTCAAAAATGATTTGAATACAATTTACTGTGCTGAAAACTAAAGATGAAGATGATGATCACGGTGATCATAATAACAGTGGTCACAACTTAGGTACACACTGTGAATGGGAATAATGGGATACACAGACAGAATTGGTGTATACAATGCTTGATCTTCATATTACTTTGTCTGTTATTTCTCAACTATAAATTGTTATCCCGAGATGTCAGGTTTGTCTGTTTTATCTCTCTTCCGTAGTAAGCTTGTGCTTGGAGTTTGAACTACGATTTATAGATCCATATTCCAAGGACCATGCTATGAATGAATGATCCATTGAATCGACCCGGCGGAAATTGCTTACAAACTAATATAATTGAAGTGACATATATCATTAAGTTAACCGTTTGATTTGAAACTTCCACTTGTTATCATCTATTTGTTTTGAAAAGACACGGAATCATAATTGATTTTTATTTTTTATAGCGTTGTTTCATATCATTTGGGGGAAAGAAAAGAAAGCTGAGTTGTCTGATATTTTCCAACGTATGGAGACAGTTTGGCTTAGCTCTTAAATAGGTATTAGCAGTCATTCAATATGCGACATTAGTAGATGACCTTCATGATTTGTAATAGTTGTAACTGGCAGCCACTCCTCATGTACTTCGCTATCATTAACTATCTAATTTTGTCCGTTTAAGTATGTTTATAACTTTAGCATCGCACATACGCTTTGTATTACTGTTTGAGCATTCCTTGTTCTCAATTCTCAATACTAAACTTCGCCATTTTATGACAATCACATAGGGAGCTATAGCTATAAAAGTGCTGGAAGCAAGTTTCTGGATGTTGAAATTATGCACGGAACAGTTGTCACTATCAGATCAGTGGAACCGGTTATAGCAGCACATTACTACATTAAAAATATTTAGAGTAACGGTTTGCTTCGTAAAAAATTATAGGAAGCTGTTCACGTCAGAAGACAAAAATTAAAGACGAGATGCATATGTATATTTGTATAACGATCTCATTCAATATGTCATTTTAATAATATAAAGGTAGGTGCTTTAAACATTCATCTCGCATTGCCCCTCGTCCATATTTAATTTATTTTGATCATCCTAGGTCAAATAAAACCCAGTCTTAAATGTTCTTTATAGATATTTCATCAATTCCCACCACAATGCGAAGGGGCAGGTTTTTGGCCAGCTCGTAATAAAGAATTAAAAAAGGACTAAATTAACATTGCGGTATGCTAATACATTTTTTTACATTTTTAATTACAAACTTTTGGACTGTTCCCAAATTTAAAATAACATTGCATTTGCGAAATTGTTTTAAAATTCAGACGGTAAGTGATGATTGCCTTCTTTGTGTGCGAGTGCGACCCACACTTAAAATTCAGGCAGGCAGAAATGGTTGTCCACACGCTTTTATCTTTTTCTTATAATTATGTTACAGTGAAGACACATGGAACATTGCATTGTAATCCGTCTAATCTTCTTAACGTGCCTAACCACATTTATCATTTATGTGCATTTGTATAAATACGAGTTAACATTTTGAAAACATTAGCTACACCCTGCCTGCATAATAGTACTATTATTGTCCAAGAAAAGCGAATAGAAATGAAACTCATCATCATAACCAATCTCAATCTCTGTACGTCGTAAAATGCAATGCAAAAAAACTAGTTAAAAATAAACACGTCAGTGATTTTGCATAAATTTATATGATCTGTCATTTTTATTTATCTAAGGATCTGTCTGATTAGTCCTCGTCTCTTACCCACAAACCTGTTATCCTAGGTTCCCTGGTAACCGGCGGATATCCCCTGGATCATATTGCCCCTGAGGGTGGAATAGCCCCTCAACATGATTGCATCTGGATATCATTGCCCCTCGACTTATTGCCCCTTGGTATTATTTCCCCTCGGCTTTATTGCCCCTGTAAAAATTAGGTTCCCTTTGCCATATAAAATCAATTGATTTAATTCAAGTGTTACAGTGCCTATTGCACCCTCCAACTTCATCTACACAGAAAACTCACTAACATTAAATTGCGTTAATTGGAATAATAAATTGAATAGTCCATAATAAAATTATTGGTAATATACCATCACTAGCTGGACACATTTGAATGTGAACGAATGAATTACATTCCATTATAGAAAGACTGAAAGACCTTTCTAAACCCCACATTATAATTGGAACTTCTTCTACAAATCTTGTTTCTACGTGGTGAGAAAAAGATTTATGCATTGTGCATTCATAGGTGGTGCGCGTGAAGTATTTTTGGCAGACAAATACTAACAAAACTAATATTAACATAAATACTTTAACATATATGCAAAATGCAAGCTAAATGTCCCTTCGTAGAACAGCATCTCCATTTTTCCAACCCCTACTTTTAATACCTTAAGGCAACAAATCTGTAGATTTTGAAGGTACATACTACAAAAGTTGACTCAATTATCTACCTACGTAGTGAGCGTCATCCTATTCCTAAAGGTGTAATCAGACAATATTAGGACTTTAGTACATAAAGGTTTTCAGCATTTTGGTATTGTATTGTAGAGGTAGAGTAGACCAAGCATTCCTATATACATACACACAGAACTTGATAGTTTTCACGCAGAAATTGTAAGCAAAGTGTACTAGATGTAACTATTCCGTGAGCAGGTACTGTCTGTATGATCCACCATAATCCGTCCAACATAATGGCATAAAATGACCTTCGGCATCCTATTCGACTAAAACTTATAAGTACTACAAGAATTAGTGTGTTAGTAACATGCAAAAATATATTTGTTTCAAAGTTAGGTATACTACTTTATTTGTTCAGTTGCACACAATTTTTAGAATACTTTACTGCAGCTAGCACAAAAGTACGGTGGCAACTTTGAGAATAGTTACTGAACATTTATTCTGCTAAAATATAGAGTGACGTTTGTTAACAATGTTAGCTGTTTTTTTTAGAGACGTTTCATAATAAATGTACTTAATTTTTTTTCTTTTAGTATGCTCCATCCAATGTACTTAACAATAAAAAATTGCAGTAACATGATCTTGGGCATTTGTGATTACCTAGATTTGGCGCAAGGGGCCAGGGGTGCAAGATCTCAGTTGTTTAGAGTACATGATAACCTGATGAGTTGAGCTTACCCCTTTACCCATGTCATTCTGATTTACTTTTTGGGTACATATTTTGATTCTTGATTTCAAATCCCAAGCACGCAATATAATTTTAGCAACATATTAAGTTCGTTACGGTGGCCGTGTGGCTATAAAATGACGAAGAGTTGCATACATGTTATACAGATGCTTTGTGTTGGTGTTTCACGGAAACTTACGGGTGATGGGATGTATACAAGAGAAGCGAAGTGAATGTAATAATAGAATCTAGCCCCACTCCACATGATATTTACGCAGCAACAGCATCACACCAGCTGACAGACTGGGATAATGGTTTTGCACATTGCCAATTCATCCCTTCTCTCACATCTTTTTTTGCGTCTGATTGCTGAAAAGGCGTATATATTGGAATACAGAGAAAATGTAGTGCGAAGTGCGAACCAATAACGTATAAGGTATGCTCATATACTATCACCATCAGCGCAGTAGTATTGCATGACGAAGGTTTTTTTATATTTGCGCTGAACTGAACCACTCAGGCTTACATTACATTACACACAGGCAGAGCTGTGTGTAGATTTTGCAAAAAAAGAGCACAAACACCAAGATTATTTATAGCATTTTGTCTAAATTATTTAATCATGCCAGCAGCACCAGACATGGGGCTCACCAAGTTATACTACTACAAAAACTTTCTGCAGCTCAAGAAAAAAGGGCTTACATGCAGGCGTAAAAATAAGTCTTTTTTCAACTCCCTCGTTTACTAAAAATGCATACAATTATTACAACATTTTTGCTAATTTCTGTGCAAGCAGATATATAGAGATCATTTTGTGCAATGTGTGTTGTATACCATCGTACGTACAGGACGTAAAATAGGCAGCGTGTTTAGCTTCATTGTTGAAATTTTCAGTATTCTTTTCCATTTCTACTAGGAGTACAGTAATCAGGATACCAGTGCACAGAAACAACCTTCAACGATAAACATTGTGATTAATTTATGTTGTTTGGAGAATGTATTACACACAATAAGTGTGTGTGTGCGCGCTCCGTGCTACAGTTCTACAGCGCACAACACGTACTAGTTTTTCTTATAGTGCGCAAGTCAACATGAAATGATAGCCTTGTGTAAAAATTAATTTTCATTGCTTATGACATTTTATACTGTCCCATCAAATGAAGTGAGCGACTAGTAATCGATTACTCTATAATTAAAGTGTCTATAACAAAATTGTTTCAAAGCAATAATAGGGGAACTTGACGAAAATAAATATTGCCCAGACGGAGAACTGGACAAGTATTATTTTTTATATTCTCTATATATCTTCCAAGTATAGGTCAAACCTGTCTACGTATCCGTTCCAAGTGTTTTCGGAGTAATAATTAAATAAAAGGTGTTTTGTGTGAGAGCAGGATACAAGAAGTGCAGAATAAGATTTTCCAGGAAGGTGAAATGGGAAGGCATTTGGATTAGGTAAGTCAGACAAGCACGGTTTACACTAAAGGGTTGTTACTATTTTATTTGTACGTTCGACGCAGTTTGTTGTTAGTGAACGAACATACGTTCATTTGCGTTTGTATACATAGTTAAAATATTAGAATACTTGAGAATGTTACACAGTAGTTGGTAAATAAGTGGGAACAAGAAATCAATTCACAAAAGATAATTATATTACGACACTAGTTTCACACATTAAAATCAATTCAGAATGTATAATTTCCCTTCTTTAAAAACGGAAAATCTCATCGCATCATGACTACGAGGACGACATATCATGAATAATTATGCGCCCACTTAAACTTGAGACAAAGATGTTTACCACACAATACAATAAATACCAAGATGTACACAATAACAACCACATTCAATTTGCATTTCATATGAAACTACGTGAACATGAGCAGGTATAGGCAAATGTGCTAGTGATCCGTGTGGAAGTTCAACAAAATATTTACACTTTACATTTTGACAATGACACACGATTGTTTTTTGGAGTACTCGACATGTATTTTATTTAACGCTGAGTGAATTGGTAAAAGTGACATATAGTCAGTCCATTTATCTGGTATTTTCAATCTCCATTCAATAATACCGTTAGTTGAGCCCATTTCATTTGTTTTTTTTTGAGTTTGACAAACTTGCCATCACTTTACAAGTGTGAATATCCAAAACGTTATGACAGATTACACGTAACCCCGCAATGTAGATTGGTTGACAAATTTTGGTTAAATAAACATTATTTACCATCGTCAATCGTGAATCATACGTATGTACATATATAATACAAGCACCTTCGCCATTTGGAATCGTCAATATTGTATGTATGAAAAACAGCATGCATTGATCATACACGTTGTACATTATCTAAAAACGCTACTGTGATTGTGAAAGTCTTTGTGAGTCATGAAACATTTGTGTCACTGTAAAGGATAAAGCGCGCTTTTAGTAACTGTAATCAATCTTTACGAATAAATACATACCAAATGATCAGGATGTACTTAATTCCCAACATTTTATTACACATTTGATCTTGACAAAATTTTATGAGATTTGAATACTACATGGTCAATCGCATAATTGTGGAACATATTTGACGGAAGATGATGTAATGCAAAAGAAGGAAGTAATGGTTACTATATGCTGATTTCGTTCGACAATATTTTGCACGTTTCGCTCACAAATAAAAGCAGTAATGAAAACAGAAGCGCCTGATGGACCATGGACCTTTACGATACGGTCATAAAGCGGAATGGGAAGAATTCACAACGAGTCAGCAAGTTAGCATTAGTCACACAATAGAAAGTACATTCAAGTAGTTTTAGCAAGAATCAAGAAAAAAGTAAACTTTCTTTCATGCCAACCAAGAAAGGTTATGTACTGTAAAAAAAACATGCTAGCTTCACGTGTTCAGACCATGAACTGCTGCCTACCGAAGTGTGTGAATACTTACCTCTATACCTAGATATATTTGCATACATACAATTTAGTGAAAATGAATACATTTATATCATGACTTGTGTTGTAGTAAAATGTATATGTACAACTATTTGATGCGATTTTACCAACAAGATGTACTCGATTTAGTTCCTAAATGACTGTATACAATTTTCGCTAGGGCTGGTTGAGCTAAATTACATTTAATAGTTGCAATGATCTCTTATTTCTTCCCCGTAATAATTCACCCTTCGCCTAAGTTGTTTTGCAGACTCTTTATGTTGATATCAAACAGGTGTGTACTACATATAGACAAAATTGCCCACACATGTAGGTATTCATTATTTACATGCCAGTTATACCTATATACTTATGAATATATAAACATGGATGCCCTCACCAGTACTATTGTAACTGTAACTGTAGTATTTTTCAAGATTCCTAATATTTATTGTTTATTAATGAATTATGTTAACATTGAAAACAATATGCCGCATTACTGTGTGCCAGTTACCGATATGTGGAGACCCAAGTGATGGCAAACGGAAGCCGGAAGAATTTTACCAAATTCCAAATACATGAAACATTTTTGGTTGGGCTTGCTTACTTCCTCATCTATCGACGTGCTCTGGGGAAGCTCGCGTTCAAAGACAATCGCTTAATACCTCCATCTTATGTCTTCATAATAAGTATCATGTCACATGCACAACGTAAGTTTCAGTTAGCCCGCAGCAGGGATGAGTCCAGCGAAATGTTGCAAATGTCAAAGGTTAGTAGTCTTGTGATTTGCTAGCACAACATGCAAAGGTGAAGATGAAATGAAACTCAATAAGAGCCAGACTTGTTTTTTATTCCACAAATTTTATCATCAGCCTCACAAATGACCGTGGCAAATAAAGATGAAATTTTGTAATACAGTACATTTGTCTGTCTTTCTGACGAGGGAAATAGGAAGAGTCATGGATATTGGGCTTTTAGGTATGGACAGACATAAAATCAAATTAAAATGAGTTACCATTACTGGACGTCATTCGCCATTGATGCATGGAATACATGTGCCCTCTGAAAAAGACCACTACTGACTACTTCTGTAATTTAGGGTGCTAAATTTGGGTGCAAAGAAGGAACTCGATACTCAATCAATGTACAAACATGCTAAAGGTATTGTAACACAAGGCAGAGGAGAATGCTTCATATTACTTCATGAAGACGTAATGTATAGTGGTATTTGACACTTGCGGGACCTCCAAGGTTTAATGGTTCGCCTGATAAAAATCGCTATTCAGCTGAAAATAAAACGATATTCAGTTATCACATTTTCCAAGCTATTGCTGTTATTCATTCGTTACTCGTTGTTACATTGCTTGAAACATGTACGGGCTGATCCGTATTGGAGTCGCAAGTCGCACTAGTGAAACTGGTGCGTTTTAAACCAATTACATGAACAGTAAAATATTTCCAGGGGTAAATACTGGAAATTTTATGCGTTACAGCATCAATAATAGTTTATTAATTAAGTGGTAGTACATTCGGTCTTTGTGATGTTAGTTGTTCAGTTTGTACAAAGATTGAAGATGGAAAGATTTTTGTTCGTCCAGACACCGTCCTTCCTTAATAAATGTGTGTGGTCAACCACGAAAATACACATACCTACGACACGACGTTGGAATGTTATCTAAATGGTCACATGATGAACCAAAGTTGATTTTAGTTATTGAAACAAGAATTTTTACAACTAGCACTAGTAAAATTACAGCTAGGAATTTTACGAAGAAAATCAAAGAAAATGGTCGTGCTATTGACCAGTTGTATTTTTACTGTGGTGTGTGTATAAGAAGTTTTGGGGTTGCGCTTTACAGAAACATTTATGTCACACAGAACATTGTGAAATTTTCTTTTGTGCAACAGCTTAAGATTACGGCATCGTCAACCAAACACTGCTTTCTACAATTTTCCTTTGTTTATTGTGGATAACTTAAAAAGAGATGGGTAAATGATTTACTTATACATTATTCCGGCTTACACAAGTACGCACGAAGCATAATTTGGCTTGAGTTTATCAATTGAGTCGTATTTCATATATCACCCCACATAACTTGGAAATGATAAGACATAAAACAAGACCCAGAGACATGAGACAGACAGAAACAAAAGTGTAGTTAAATATGTTATATTAAAAATGTGAAGGTAGATGCTAGTAGGTGCAAGGTACTTAACAAAAAAGTTCCAGTCATCTTTTGTTTTAATCAACATTGGTTTTTCTTTCATACTGTGAGATATGTGTCGTGTGAGTCATCCTTTGTTGTCAAGTCATGCATAATGGAGGTTTTCACTTTACGCATTACACATATTAGTCTCATTTTATCTAAGGCTATGTGTACTTACTTCATCATTTAAGGTCAAATTGATTGACAATTAAAACTGCGCACTTGAATAGGAAATCGTATGGGACACGAAATTATTGTAACTTTTAGTATTAATTTGTTTTTGGGAAGAGAACAATGATAGCAATTCAAAAATAATCTGTGGTGCTTCACGCACAGGATATTTCCAGTAAATTTTAACAGTAACCAATATGAAATATTACATCAGATGGTGTAAATACTACAGATGTGGTAATTATACTTTAATGAACTCACGACAGATAATAATAACAATTTGTTATTTACCATGTACCATCTTTTTCGTCGCCCAGTGTGAGCCTCTGATCCAATTTTCACTTTATAGGCTTTCTAGTTGCAAGCGTCAGTGTTCCCAATTCTAAATCCTTCCATTTTGGTTTCTGCGTAGCGGTCAAAGTCCAAATGAGCGAGATTCATAAGAAAAATATTTACTTTCCTTGGCTGGGAAGTAGGAAACGCTTCGCTGCACACAGATTTGGTACGTAGGTAAATATTTTGTAGTTTCAAACTGTCTGAGTCGCAGTAGATGGTGCTATTTTTACTTATCCAAGTACGTATTGGGAACCAACGAACGCGATGACGAATTTTCGAAGTAAATATTTAAAAATATAACCCGCCACACAGTACATGTATCAAATAATGCGTACTAAGCGATTTTGTGGATTTGTTTGTAAATAGACCGCGGAGCCAAAAGTAATGTCAATGTGGATGAATACTACGTAAATGTATGCCCAATAGCATGGGTTTTTTTCTTTGTGAAAATATTACAAATGAAGTTCCTTCCCTGATATTTACACACATGCCGATGATAACACAAAGGAAATATTGATGAAGCATGAAAACATTGTCCATTTCTTTGTTTAATTTAAGAAAAATCAAAACATATTTGCATTTACGGTATAAAACCAAGGTTCTCTGGAAAGTTCAACAAACAATGTATCCTCATACGAGCGCGTATTCTTTTTGTAAACCATGCTTTGTTCAGTGAAGACTAGTTACTAGCCAGTATATACAGAACATACAAACCAACAGAAATGTTTATAGTGCATGTTTAGATTTCAGTTTCACTATGCCTCAGAAAACTAGTTACGTTAGGTCCTGTCAATGATTTATAACGGGCATCCTTTAGTCGACTTTATGCACAATACAAGGGTCTCAAACTGTAAGGCTATGCTCAGGATAAAATGTGGTGAAAATATTAAATACAGAGAGTCAACATCTTACTGTATTGCTGTATCAAGTTGTATTATTACAGGAACGATACTATTATGCATAATTTATACATACTTCCTTCCATAATGTACAAGACAATCATTTATGGCTATAGTACCAAGGTCCATTTTGTACCTTTACACATTAGTTGTGCCTTATGCCACCGTCCGTTTCCATTTATCTACTTACCTACATACATCGCTTAAGCTTTAGCTAGTACGCTTAAGCAATAGCTAGTATGCACAGTGTTTTACTCGCATAAGTAATCTCCGCTGCTGTATTGATAAGCTCGGAAAAAATTGAGTGAAATTATTGCATAAAAGTCCTCACCAAACGGAATTTTGGATTAATCATCAAAGTGCTTTGAAATATACCACTTGAAAGAGTATTTCGGATTTCAACAGTGCTTTATCAGAATCCTCTGTTCAACAGTGCATTTTTTAGTTATAATGTATTTTCAAGTTGTAGTTCAATCTTACCGTTAGATTAAGTCGTATTTTGCAGTGGTGAAGTTTGTTGTAAACCGACACATCACATTGTATTTTAAATAAAACAAACTTTTAGCTTCTAAAAACTTTAAAATATCAGTGTAAGGTTCCGCATATTTGCGGAATAAACATGTTCTATAAGTTAGAACGGTTAACCGATTGCAAAAATGACCAAGCTGAGTAAGGGAAAAATAATAATAGATGTATTCACAAAGCAGTAGCAAGTAGTGGATGTTATTTGGAATGAAATAATAGTCTTCTAAATTTTAGTGTATGGTCACGTCTTGTTCATTAAAAAGATTTGATTTGGAAGATTATGAAATATTCCGGTTTTTATAATAATTGCAGATTCAGATACCGAAACGATCCACCGCCCGGAAATCTACGTTCCTCTAATAGACACCGAGAGCCTATTCTTTTCACTACTGAAGCAAAAAAGATGGGGGCTGGGCGAATCAGCCGACGATTCCCAAGAGGAGATAGCAAAAGGGAGAAAGGAGATATGTGATATCTGCAAAAATGAGAATTGCAATGATTGCTGTACAAATTGTGGAAGAAAGACATGTTCCGATGAAGGCGGCAACCGGTCAGCAATAAAAGATGGTGAAGGGCGTTCATCACCTAAATCCGGTTCCAATAAGAAAACAATAAAATCTGCAAAAAACAAAAAGTCTAATATTAGCGACAACCTACGTGATACAAAAGTTGTGTTCCAAACCCCAAGAAAGTCTTTCAGGAGGTTCTCATTGCAGACTCCGGGAAAAGGGAGCAAGACACTACATCGTGCATTATCTACTGGTCCCCCGTGCAGTGTCAATCTAAACGCTATAATGGCGCATTACCAGCGGCAGTCGCCGTCTAGTGCTTTGTTACGGCAACACCGCATGCCCAGCACCTCCAGTCTCTCCTCTGACAATAGCAATAGTAGCAGCTCCAAAACTCGTCGGAAGCTGGTCTCTCGACTAGCAAAACGATTAAGAAATGAATGTGACAAGATTCTGGGCTCTTCAGAATCTCTCGTTATTGACTGGCGGATGCTTTCCTCTGCCGTGAAAGAAATTCAGCGAGAAGAAAATGCGGATGAGACGGACGATCCAAAATATCAAGATTTGGTCATGTTCCTAGCAGACCTATTCTCGTTTACACCATCATTATGTATAAATTACACCGCGGAATCAAAATCACCGACTTCCGAAACCGTGCACCTTCCCAGTACAATCGACCTTGGACGTTTTCATAATATTACATTTTTGGAGCTAAGGAGAGTCCCTCCAAAGAGAGCAATATCGAATTTAAAAAATTTAAAACGAAGATTGACCACGCTGAAGTGTTCAAGAAGTATTGACTCAGTGGGGCAGATTCTGACGGAACCCTTACTCAACGAAGCTGTAGCCGGAAATGTAGTTATGACAGATAAAAAGTTTGCATGCATGTGGTCCGAGCTGAAGGAACTGGACCTTTCGTTTAATTTCATAGAAAGTATCGATCCTCCTACAGTGGAAGCCTTGGATTTATGCCCTCTCGTAGACACATTGAACTTAAGTAGAAATCGTATACTTACCGTGGAAGACACTTTTAGTCGCACATTAAATAATTTGTCAACTTTAAATTTATCATATAATCAGCTCAAGGAAATACCTCCCTTCCCTCCAAATGTCAAAGTGCTTATCTTATCCCATAATTTCATCACTAGTCTTGATAATAACCAGAACAATAAGCGCCATTTGGAAGCTTTTATTTCTCAAGTGGGTCCATATCGAAATTTGGAATTTTTAGATTTATCTGCAAATTTAATTGATGGAGAGGTTAGCTTTCGTGTGCTTAGAGATATATCTACCTTGAAACAAGTTTCACTTGAAGGTAATCCCATTTCTTACGGGGATAAATACCGCAACACCGTGTTATCTTACCTTAACAAACTTTCGATTAGCAGACATTTTACTCTGGATAAGAAGAGACTATCCAGTACGGAAGTGAAATATGCCATTGAACAAAGTAAAAAGTGCAAGTATGTACCTCCATTTACTACTATATCATCTCCTCACATGAGTTCATCTCTGATGTCCACTTCGCAAACCATTTCGTCCACATCTCGTCCTTCACCTTTATCCCACCTCACGAGTTTGACACAGTCGTTTGAGTCAAATTCGAGCAGCCTTCGTAGCTCGCGGAGAAAGAAGCCCAAAATTAGGGAGATTTCTACTATAGACTTTAGCGAAAGTTATAACGAAAATGTGGGGCCTGGGGGAAGTGACGATAACGAGTCTATTGTTAGGATACCGTTGGAACGACCAGGAAGCTCCTATTCCATGCTTGAACGAAAGTCATTTATAACAGACAGTGAACTAGAACAAACTTGCGCTACCATTAAGGCTCTTCGTGACAAGTACGGGCCTGATAATTGGCTTCTTCATCATCATCCAGTTCGTAGTGAAGTATCCAAAATCATTTGCATACCAGAAAACAAACCTGTTGTAGAACATAATCCGTCAAGATCTCTACCAGCACATCCGGAACGAAGAAACACAGGACGAAGAAACTCGTGTTCCCGTTGTGAAGGGTTCAATAGCAACGACGACAATGGCAATGATAGTAATGAAAAGGCCTCTTCGGATGGAATCAGTGTTGTTGCGTCACACAACACTTCTTCTATTGATGGCAGCGATGTTGGAAGTTGTGGGGATATTTACACTAAAAATTTCAGGCGAAAATTAAATTCCTCTGGGGACGCTACCAGTCATCAGTCGGCAAAAGATGACGGGAATGCCACTAATGCTTCACCTCCTGGAGTAATATTGAAACCTACTGAAGCACATAATTCTATATTTGATATGAATACCGATTATATGGACGAAAAGTTTCCAGAGGAGTCTGAAAATTGCGAGTATTTCAGGATATTTTTACATGGCCAATACCACAACCTGATTTGCTTCAATGGCTTTCTCTTTGAGGTTGATCCACATGATTCCACGATTTACAACAAGTGGGACTTAAATTCTCTCATTTCGTTGGAAGAGGAAAGATGCGACTCAGAAACAGAGACAGTGGAGTTTAGGCTAAAGTTTAATACAATGAGGAAGCAAATGCGGGAAAAGAGTTTAATTATGTGTGCTAAGGAATTCGCCAAGTTTGATAAGTTGGTAAGCCCGTTTATTGAAAAGCAGACGATGGAGGAGTTTATTGAAGCGCTGCAATGTACCCGCTGTCACGCCCAGTTCTCCAAGAACTTGGCTTCTAAAACAGTGAAACATGAGAAAGGCAAAGCTCCTTGTGAGATCTTAATTTGCCCCGATCCGGCCTGTGGTAACGAATTTCTAGTTACACTCGACACCATCCCACTGCCAAATAATGAGTGCCTTGAGCTGGATAGGAGCCTTGACAATTCGATACCAGTGCCATTACGCACCTCTACTCCATCAGGTACCGTATTACAAAATATGCTTATGGGGGACTCAATTTTATTCTGTGTTGTTCCGGGGTTCATTTAATATTTAATAACCTTTTGAAAACCCATTAACCTATTAATGTACGCATGTATGGTATGTTTGTGTTGTTGCAGTAGATAAAACTCAGTCACGATCAGTCCCTAAAGATAGATCCCCACCTTTCATTGAAGCAATAAAGAACTTTGCTTCAAGTTTAACATCAAAAACAATTGTGCTTGGAAGCCCATTACCTCAGTCGTCGATCCAGCAAAATAACAGTTTAGAAGATAGGAGCGATTGTGTGTCAGAAGTAAAAGCTGTCACTACCTCGTCGTGTGAAACTGTGATGAGTAGGTGCTACATTAGCATGGTGCTTTTAAACTGGCAATTTGTATACAGTACTCAATTATTTTTTGTTTTCTTCTGTCTCAGATACAAGGTCCGATAGCGACATTGAAGTTTTGAGCTATGAAAGCAGCAGTATAGAAGTCCTTAACAAGTGTGGTGACAGTGAATCAGAGGAAGTGGAGTAAGTTTTCACAATACTTTTAGAAAATGGTACTTATACGTATGCTTATAAATATTTTTAACAAGTTATTTTCTTGTCTTTTTTCAGAGTACCAGAAGCTGAAGAAGTTCCTGTGCCGGAATTTCAAACAAAAAATGCCAACAAAGGGATCATGTCTGAAAGTACATCGTCAGGGTCGTGTGCAGATAGTATCGTTACTCAATACGAGAGAAGACTACAATTGCAACCAATTTCGCAACCTTTTTCTGGTCCATCCGTTTCCCTCTACGCTTCCGCCACTTCCGCAACGAGTGCAAGTTTAAATCCTTTCGCGAGTAGTTCTACTCTGACAACTGGCAGCTTAAATAGTCCGCATAAAACAGCACCTAACTCCTCTACCATTCCTGTTCGCTATGATTTTGTGAACTTTGGTAAGGTGGATCACCGTCTTCAATTGTGGACCGATCTCAGTGTCTTTAAATCAGTGGACGAGCAATTACTCGCTATTGTAAAATGCTTGATCATCACGGAAAATGCAAATGTGTTGGGATTGGTTATATTTTCTTCAGTAAAAATTTATTTGTATAAAATCACAGGATCGGAAGGGTAATAAGACACTTTGTAATCCTTTGAGTTTGAAACCAATGAAAATATGAAAACCAAAGCATGAAAGTTAATTTAGTTGTATTAATATTTTCAGGGATAAACCCCAAGAATGGCTTAGTAAGATAACAAACTACGACATCTCAAAGTTCAGTCGGTTGGACGTGCTTATTGGCAGACACGGAGTAGGCGTTGATCTCAACGGAAAGTATTTTGCCATGATATTTAGGGATTCAGAGCGGGCCTCTAGCTTTCTGGAATTTTTTATGTGTAAGGATCAATGGAATTTTTATGCCTCTGCATTACGCCAAATTGAAGGAAGTTGAGCTTTTAGTAACAATTTATAAATTACGTATTATTTAGGTGAAATGTGTGGAGCACTAGAAAAACCTCCGATGGTTAGAGATTTAAGCCAAACCCAGAAGGCGCTTATGTGCCCAACCAGCCCGCTAGCTTATTTTGGCATTGTTAGATTTTCCGTCTGTGACGTGGGTGAGTGCATTAAAAATTTATTTAAAAATTACTTAATGGAGTATGGTTTTTATATGCAACAAATTGTATTTCTTCTTACAGAACATTCGTATCCGATTTCGGCCATCGTTTTAACACAAGAAGACATTATTCTAGTGACAGATCTGTCTTGGATGGCCACAAAAGCCAATGAAAAAGTTATAGCAAAGCACTGCCAAGCAATCTCAACTCTTTGTCAAATTGTAAGATTTCAAAGCTATAAATTTTCTATAAAGTTCACGTATATGAGTATGATCGTAATGTGAATGTATTTTTTGTTAGGAATCGCTGGAAAGTGACCCCACTTTAGTAAGACTGATTTACGACACCACCAAATGGGAGCTATTGTTTGAAACTGATCACGAGAAGGATTTATTTATGTGTGCTATCGAAAATGATCTACAAATTAGCGTACCTGCAATCACTGTTTGTTTGCCAATCGAACCTTAAAACTTCCTTACGTTTGTTTCTTAGAAAGATGTCTCAAAGAGATTTCTATTTACCCTGGATAGCATATTTTTGACTTAAATGATTATTTTGGTTTTAAGCAAAAAAGGAAAACTCAATATTGAGTTGTATATACACATTAAATAAGACAAAATTTCCTGTATTCCTTAATTAATTTCCTACAACGTATACAGAAATTGTTTCTCAAAAAATATTTTAATTTAAAACATTTTGACTAAAATTAACCATTAATTAATAGAGTACCTGTTATCTGAGATTGTCATTAGTTAATGCAATTAAAGTTAATTTTGTTTGACATTTAATACACTAAATTCAAGCATAGAGTTTATCATAAGATATGAACCGTTTCCATTAGGTTACATAAAGTAGTAATTTCGTTATGTTTTGTCCTGTGTATAAAAAATCGTTAAAATCCCACGACTTGCAATTAGTAACCCTTTGATTATGTCGGGTAGTTCTTTGCCAAGGCTCGATACAAATGTTAAATCGATCACTAAATACGGCTTATTTGTATTATTTAGGTGTTCTTGCTAATTCATCAATGACCAATGTTACAATCATTTCTTTGAAAATATTTATTAGTTGGTCAGTCAAAAACGTGGATAAGACAGTAAGTAAGCTTACAATTAGTTTAATTGTTTAAAAATTATTGCCCAAACAATACTGCCATACAATCTGGAAAGACAGCTCAATAGTTGCTTTTTTGCAAGGGCAATAAGCATCACAATAAATTATTCTTTAATCTTTCTCTCGACTCACCGTATCAAATATCGATAATTTACAATTATTAAATGCTGAAGCAATATTCAATATTGTTTGGCACGTACAATGTGTTTGTACGTAATAGTATTGGTATATTAATGTGAATTTTGTTATACTTTTAGTCGATTGATGTTACTTCCAGAATGCTTACAATAGTGAAAGTTTTATGTGAAATACCTGAGTTCATTTGTAGAGCTGTACAAAACTGCAGCTATTTATGTGAACGTAGTTAGATTTTTTTAGTAATATCTTCAAATTTATCAGAGTTATGTGCATTCTCTGATGTTAGACTGATCGCACGATTTTGTCGTAAGTTTTAGCATTATGTATCCACACACTGAGGTGAACTGAAAGCAGTAATTGCGCCTTCAAAAACGTTTATTAATTCATATAATATAATGATTCAGATTTTTAAGTCATAACTGGTGCTTAGTTCCATATATAAGACGCATTCTGAGAAAATTATGTTTCATAGTAAGATGTATTTGTATTTATGTATTGTACAGTCTCTGTTGAATTGTTATTCATTTCCAAATAGAAACTATAAATCCGTTGCATGTAAAAATGAAGCATTTTATTTCAAGAAATCATTTTCATCATCATACACATATTTTACAATTATCTGGAATCCTGAACTTTGAACATTGCAGTTGGACTAAAGACTTACTAAATGAAATCTTATCCTAGTCAATTTGTGGATTTGCGCGGCATACATACTACGCTAATTAAGTATAACAGCAGCTTGTTTAGCTATTACTAACTTTCTCCAATGGTAGTCCTGCAAGGTGAACATATGTTTTTTGGCCAAATGATGTGGTGCAGTGGAAACAAAGTGTTTTCTGGTAAAAAAAACTTTCATCGTCAAAATATGTTGCCAGAAGGAGTGGACAGACTTTTGCTTTGTAATTGTACACGTTTCTAGTATACTTCCGCCTTCGTCATACTATAATACATCATGCACATGTGCACGGCCAAATGTTTTGCTGGTACGGTGTTCATTATTCATTCCAAAGAAGACATAAATTTTTAGTATACCCTGTAATTATATGGCTGCTTATCTCAAACTAACTTAATTGTCTACAATTATTGCAATATTGCAAAGTGGTTGCTTTCATTCAAGCATTGGAGCCGAAGTTCGAATGGTGTCATTAGTCATTATGGTAGCATAACCTTGTCTGGTTGTCTGGAGTTATTCGATCGTTACGACTGTCTTTTTTAGAAAAAAAGTATGATCGTATATCTTAAAATTTGTGTTAGCTTTCATTAGAATTGAGAGAAAACTACTTAGGACTCAGGACTGCCTATGCGTTCAGTTCTGATGCAATATTTTTTGCTATTTTACTTCAAGAAGGTATCAACGTATAGTTCAGGTTAGTAATACTAAAATTACAATACAATTATTTCATTGTGTCTTTCTACCACTTCTGTAACGCATGTTAAAAACATATCCCACCTTGTTAATTTACTTTACGTGTTTTTGCTAGAAATCTTCGAGCAAGTCAACATTCGGGCATTTAGCTTGAATTTTTATTCGAAATTTCTATAAAATTGCGTTGTAAAACTGATTGAACGAATTCTTGACTTTTCTTACTCCACACGATGTATTTCGCTACCTCCCACGGTCCCAATTTTAAAAGGGTGTTAAATCGTCAGAAATTCTACTATGAGTATTAACGCTAAAAAAGTACTTCTTTTCCATGCTCATTGTATCGTCATATTGAGCCATTGATACAAAATTCACTGGACTAGTCAATTACGACACTAAATGTATGCAACTAACCATGAAAACTTATCGTTTTGTCATCGGAACAGGCACCACCGTTTCGTTGCTCACTGGGCTATTCATGGTAACGTTAAAATATTGATGTTCATATGCGTTGCGTGAGAAAGCTTTTTGTGGAGACTAGTTTCTCCGGGTTGGATAAAGTTCATGCACATTTTCTATGCCTGCGTTGCCGTCGCTGTCTGTTACCAGAAGATAACCAGATACGGATAATTCTTTGCTGTTCCAGGTAATACAAAATTACAAAATTTACTCATACCACGCAACCATCATTAACCAGTTCTTTGGAATGAAAGCAGGTAGCGCGACAGTCAAACAGTACACATGGAAAAATCTTCCTCTTTGAACAATAGCGGAATCTGACAATGGTTGAAATTGAAACTCAAATTTTCGAACGAGAGAGATTTCATGAGACGAATGTAATAAACGTTTATCTAGACACCATCTATTCAATAAGACATTGTCATGCAATGATGTAATTATGATGGTGAAACGTATCGCGCTGGAGTTATAACATGATAACTCCAAGTTATGTAGCATAAAACATGAGTTGTACGATTTTAATTTGAATAAGATTTACAACGGTTTACAACTGCTGAGTTCATCGTATGCAGGTTTTAAAATTATTATTAAAAGGTTTAGCACATATTGTCTGAAGACGTTATGATAACGTGTACAACAAATGTGATAACAAATGATCAAATCAATAGTATTTCCTGGAAGCGTCCTGTTTTTAGAAGCTTTTCATTTTTCATACATTTTAACATATTATATGCGAATATGGTACGACACAAGACACAACGTATCAGTTCGGTTTACATTAATATTAATATAACGCCACGCCTTCTCAAGCAATTATGAACTAGGTTTTAACAACCGACAACGTCAAATAAGTTTAGAAGAATTGCCATTTAAGCAGACATGCAGACATACATAATCCTGGTTTAAAGTTTGACTTCGACCTTGGTTCAAAGGTACATAGTTATGGTATAAGCACAAATCTGTAAACCTTGCCTCCTTATGGTGGGAATAAGCAGTATTCGATTTTACGAAAAATCCAACGATTTGGGATTGGAGTAGTGCCATAATAATGGTACGACGTACGCGTACGTTAAGAAGTCATAAGATAAATAATGTTTAAAATTTGATCCCGACTTTACCCAGTTTACCCTATGTTTTTGGTCTGACCACGACAGACTGATAAAGCCGAACATAAAGAATCGTATGTAGTGCAGTGGCGCTACATAAAACTTTAATATCGCGCAATTCCAGACGACGTTATTTGTACTTTAGCATTTCCTGTTTTTTGTTCGTTACATCTTTGAAATTACTACAACTGTAAATTAACTCGACTGGCGACTTACAAGTAGCTCATGTCGTTGTACAAAAATGAAGTAATAAATATGCAATTATGCAGGAAAAAATAGAGCTATTACGGGGCCATCTATTTCACAGAGCCGCTTATAAAACGTATTCCTATACCTTTCCCTCCGTTCTCCCAATCATTAAATCCGAAACAACGAACAATATTACAATTTTATTGATGAGAAGTTTCCCAATTCTGATATAAAACCTCTACTCCTTTTCTCTCAAAGTGAAGAAGCGTGTAAATATGGTTTTCTCCATACTTGTTGTTACAAAATATGTTTCTGTTGAACCTTGAAAATGAATCAGACGGTAAAAACAGTAAATTCCCTGCCGGGTTCGTTGCAAATACTTAAAACCACAACAAAAGCTGATGGTATACACTTTCGTGCAAAACACTTAACATAACTATTGCGTGACAGAATGAGAAACAAATGAATCAATATTAAGCAATAGTATTTCAGCTTTTTAAAAGTGTCACTTTCTTAGGAGTTTTCGCCACTTACATTTTTAGCCTATCATCACAACAAAAGAATATTACCACTGTGCTTTTTCGTTGTAAATACAATTGAACAAAAAAGGAGCATTCAATATAGTAAGGAAGGTTTCACTTCATGCAAGTGTCCACTTTTCATTCACAATATACACGAGTGTCAGTGCACACAATTGAGTTTTTTCAATTTTTTCAAACCGTTTCAACTTTTTAGCTGACAGGCGCTTCAATGTTTATAGAAACACAGTGGTGGGTTGACCAAAGCGAAACTAGTGAGTTTTACTACATTCTTGATTTGACAGTGAACTGTAATGGCTAACATTAGTATCGTTGAAGGGGAATGGTTAGGGGGGAAGTACATGTTTCGGAGAGTTGAGCGTAAAGACTGGGACGCTGTTTTAAATCACATAAAACTATACTTTCTACACGATGAACCAACTTCAAAACTGGCTGGTTATTCCGATTTGTATGGTACAGAATTTTGTGAAGCTGTAAAAGGCATGTTTCAGGATAACCTCTGTTTCCTTGTTGAGGAGAGAGAAACTGGAGAGGTGTTTTTGTCTATCCAACTTTCTTCTACACTTTCGCCCTTTTTTAAATGAGCACAAATAATAGAAACGGAAATTTTAATGAGGTGTTATTTTGCAGATAGCAGCTGTCCGTATAACCTATCGTCACACACAACTGTCCAATTTCGATGATGTTCCTCTTGAGTCTCCTCAAATGAAACTTTTACTGCGACTCTGCGAAATTACTGACCGCATGGCGGGGCTATTCGAAACATACGGCTTGGAGGAGTATGCAGAATTTTTCGTCGCATCCTGTGCACCAAATCATCGTCGACAAGGATTAATATCGGAAATGTACGAGAGAAATTTAAAATTTTTAAAGGCAGAAGGTTTCAAGCTGGCAAAAAGTTTGTTCACAAGTCCGTACACTAGAGCCGCCGTTACAAAACTTGGGTTCAAGGAAGTATGCCGTTTGGACTATAGAGACTTGTATGATAATAACGGTAAGCTTGCATTTAATCAGAATGATCTTACAGAAGATAATTTTGCAGCTGTAATGGTAAAACAATTATAAATAGAAAATATTAAAGTCCACATCAGTGTATGTTAGTAGTTATTATTAATTAAGTCATAATAGTTTGTGTGGTATTGTATGTTCTGACAAGAAGGGTAAAAAAAATTGGGTAAACGCGATAAAAGCTGTATTCGTTTATGAATGCCAGATGCATTGAGGGGTAACTCGGTGAAAAGCGTGAAATTAAAATATTTTATTACAATGGAAAATTATTTTTATCAAGCTTCAAATTATTAGTTACAGAATAAAATAGAACGGGGATCGAAAGATTTAACTTGAATAGGATAGTTAAACTTTATTTCTTGTCATCATTTCAATTTAAACATATTCATAATCATCGGAGATGTAGAAAGATGTTAAAAGTAACTATAATTTACTCCATGATTTCTAAAGATTCGTCCTATTTTTGCCGTATTGGAATGGATTTAGTCATCATCTTCTTCGTCTCCCTTTTGTCCTTCAGCATCTTCTAATTTCTTGTCCTCCGCTGAGCTTCTAGCCGCGCTCTTTTCCGAATCCTGCATTTCTCCTTCGGCTGCAGATGGTAATAAAAAGGGTCGGCAATAAATTTGTGTTCCATATTTTTTATCAAGTGATTCAGACATTTGGTCTTTAAGACATACCCCATTTGAAGCTCTCATACATGGAGTTGTACTGGCCCTTTTCCACCTTGTCGTGCATAACCTCATTCTCCTTGCGGGACTTCTCCCCGTATTTCGTAATTTGATCTCCTTCCTTCTTCTTTTTCATAAAATGACCATCCATTATGTTTTGGACTCCTGCAAAATTGCTGCAAGAACAAACAATGTGCTGTTAACTTTAAAGATTCAAGGAGAATTTAGGGTAGACCAAATTCGATTCCAAAGCTAAAGCAAATTACGTGTTGCCCCAGGAAGTGTAGGACTTTGTGTTTTCGGGTCTTTCTTTAATTGCGTCGGCGGTTCCATCTGCTGCTCCATCAGGATTTCGCTTCACTCGATTTTGTGTTTGCTGCAGTACCAAAAATGTCAAAATGAAGGAATGTCAAAATTTGAATGTTTTCAGATAAAATAATTTGAAACTTACAGCTGGTGCAGCTGAGGACTGTGTAAATACACATCCTAGAACGAACAACGAAAAAATCACATAGGATGGTGTCATCTTGAACTGATGAACGTGCCTGCCTGAAGTACAAATGAGCCCGTGGAATGTGCAGTTGGGCGAAGCTAGGCTATAAGAAAGTGAACGAAAATTATTGCGTTTTTTATAGGACCAAAGTCAATTAACTTTAATGCATCTCATGTCTATAATAGACTATTATTCTGCAGGATGCCAATGATGTCATGTCTGAGTTTCTGTTAGCACACGGAAATCATCGTTTGGAATACAGACAAGAATACCGCACCGACTAAAGCAATAACGAGCTTAATGGCTGCTAAATGCATATGCTTCAGGATTAAATAGCAGACATCAAGATTAAAGACACTAAAGACAGCCTCCACGTCATTGCAATGGTATCTTTGATGTTACAAAAGCTGAATTATTATTGACGACATCAACATTGGTTTCAGTGAGAAAAGACAAGCTGAGACATTTACGCACAGTCTACTTTATTTATACAGATAATTATAACGGCAGGAAAACGGAAGTGACGATCGTAGTTTTATGCTTCGTCCATGAGAGGCTCATTTAATTACACTGAGCGACAAAAGGTGTTATGTGATAAACCATAATCAATGATGGGCGATAATTGCCACACAATGCGAATACATTAAAAAATGACGCTCATGGAGCATTTCATGTTAATTATTTTGAAGGTCCAGGCTCAAATCCCTTAGTTTGCCTATTCTTAAAACGAAAGTTCTCAACATTTTTTGTTTCCAGTCTAATTGACATAATTTTAAGTAAATGATAAATTGAAAATAGCTCACGTAAATAAATATACTAATAATCTTGGGAAGTTCATGATGTACAAATATGCATTACATTATAACATATATTTATGGGCCAATGCAAATTTCAATCCAATAGGACTCATTCAAAACATGAAACCTTGCACTGTGCATTCTTTACAAAGGGTGGTGGACCACTTCACTGTAATACAATAGTATGAGTATACAGGGTCAGGCTAACATGATCATGTTCAGCTAAGATTATAGAACAGTCAGGCGATGTGACATTGTCCTAAAATATTAATTGTAATATTTTCGGCCGTTTCATGTTTCTTTTCCGATGAAAGTCAGGCAAATTAGTGTTGAAAATAAAAATAATGAATAATCGATAATCGATCGATAATAATGAAGGATAATCGAATGAAATACTAGACACCTTTCATTTGGGTATTGCACACAACAAACTGCAACTGCATTCATAAACATTGCGGCCACAAGTCGCATGCAATTTCGAAAAAAAAGAATGATGTTTTTTTAATTAAAAAACTAAATAATTTCTTGCAAATAATGAATAAATCTCGCTCGTAATATTTATATATTAAGTAATGAGCATATTACGCACATTATTTTTTATATATCAATAGGGCAAACCAAAAACCAACGACGATTTGTAAACTGTAGATCATGCCAGACGTGTTATTAAAGTTTGCTCGTTATTTCCCCATACATGCATGTAGTATATATAAGAATGACAAAACCCTATAAAAATAGAAAATGGAGTTTTGCAGATTAAGCCTTCTTTCCTGGTAAATTGTACGTTTCCTTCGTTTTTGTTAACGTTGAATTTGTCATCCTATGCACAATATGGCATGAAAATGTTGAACTCTTCCCAACGACAATTAAGCATTATGTACCCAGTCGTATTATTGTACTTGTTCATATAAATGGCATTATTGTTGGAATTTTAAAAATATATCGCTTTATTGTTCGCTGTCGTCGTAGCATGAACCCGATTTCATACTTGGAGGCTGGAGGCTTATTTATTTTCAGTAAAATGGTAAAATCAAACTGTCGTATAGTACCATCGCCGCTGTAATCTCTTTTCATCACTCTCCTCCTACTAACAAGTAGCAGAGTGGAGTGTGGAGAGCAGGCTGGTTATTTAATATTCAATTACCCAGGAGTGCTGCTACCCTTTTCATTTTTGTACACGTGTGCTTTCGTCTCATCACATTCAAGCACTTCAGCATAATGTCATCACCACATTCAATCCTCGATATAAACTCATCAACAGATAGTATACCGTCTATCTAGCAAACACCTACCACAACGATCTCAAACGGACTCTGGGGGGCCAGCATTTTTGTACAGGTAGTATTGAAGGGTTCCTAAAATAAAAAAATCCATTAAAAATATGATGTCCCTTGGGGAAAAACTTTAAAACCCAGGTACTCCCACAGTATGTAGGAACCTCGTATCACCAAGCATCAATCCCTTTTAACAGAAAGCATGAACAGATCCTTCTCAATTTGACAGTCGGAGTTTGAGATTTTCTAGGTACACATTTTCGCTTGAAAGCATTTTCGTTATTACTTACCTTTACCTTACCCACATTTGCCACTTGTACAATAATGTTGAGAAATAAAACCAAAATCATATTGCCAACCACACTTTGCAGCTCCAACATTACGATTCATCCCTTTCATTACATATGGACACATTACATTTTAGCATTCCCTACATTGCGAGATTTCCTTTAAATACAGAACAACTTGAATACATCATAATAAAATGAATGAAGCAAAAAGCTGTTTTCACAACAATAAAATCCCTATAAGCGTAATTGAAGTACTGACAACGAAGTACACATACACACGTACAGTAGTACAGGAAAGCACACATGATGACGATGACCAAAATCATCATCATCATCCTCACTCTCATGAAAAACTGTAAAGTAAATTTGTCTGCTGCTGCTGCTGCTCCGATGTGTGTGTATGTATGTAGTTTTACGTGTCTGACTTGACACACCTACTTGTCATATCTTCTCTGCGTATGGATGTGTTGGAGCTGTTATGCTGCCTAGTAGAAAGGAGGCTGAATCAAATATGCAATGCTTTTGACTGACAGATTTGCTGCTGTCTTGCTGCCTATATATTTGATACGTACATTTTGATGGTTTTGTAATAATGCACCCAGGTAGAAATGGAAGGAAAACTAATTGATTGAAAGTTGTTAATGATACTCACACTCACCGGAGACCTTCAAGGCCACTTTTAAATGAGTACGACGACGGTCTCTGTAGCATAATGCACCACGGGAAAGTTTAATGTTAAGAGAGCTCTTATGCCGCGGAGGATAATCTCAAAGTCTATTAAATTATTTTGTGCTACTGCTGTGGTGTTATTACTGTTGTACGTGTGTTGTGTATGTGTAGACAGCGTTTCAATGTTTGTGGAATAGAAGAAGTGGCAGAGCAGGGAATTACCGGCGTTAACAGATTTCTAATTGTGGTGGGCTGTTCATTAAAAAGTGGCACTCGTGGCTAGCGTTAATCGGTGTGTGGGTAGGAAGGGAAATTAGGAAAAGTTTTTTATGGATGGGTAGCGGCGGATGCTAGCATTTTTATGATAATCTCCGAAAGTAATTTTTTGGAATATCGAAGCATTTATATTTTAGAGAGATTTACAAATACAAGAAATTTATAATGGGGTCTCTAACGGAGTTGCTAGTGAATATTTTAATTATCTCGCCAATTTTAAATGTGCTAGCTAATGAGCCCTTTAGGAGATTTGAATACAAATATTCATTTAAGCCTCCATATTTAGCGCAAAAAGATGGAACTGTGCCATTTTGGGAACATAGTGGCAGTAAGTTTAAAAATGCAAGAATGGAATGATTATATTTATTATTTACCTCCGAAAATGCTAATATTTAATGAATGTTTTATTTCATTTTCGTCCAGATGCTATTGCTTCTGAGGAAAATTTAAGAATAACGCCGAGTTTGAAAAGTCAAAAAGGAAGGATGTGGTCAAAAATGCAGACTGGATTTGAGTGGTGGGAAGTGGAGTTAGTATTCCGCGTTACTGGTCGTGGAAGAATAGGTGCTGATGGTTTGGTAAGTAACGTTTTTTTCTTTTATTCCATATTCCGTATAGGTATGACTACTCCATTTTTTAATATTTACTTGTATTGCTTCACAAGGTAATTTCACAAGTAGATTATATTATGATCAGCCTAGGATGGGGATGGTAATCGTTGTAAACCGATGGAGCAGACAATCAATTATTCATTATGTACAATATTGAATATTTTTTAAAGACGATCACGATGTCCAGAAGTTCTTGACCTTTAGTTTACATGATGAACAAAGCGGCCATGTTACGGATACTCAACAGGCCGAACAACAGAAATTTGAACAGGAGTTTCAGAGATATCAAGAGGAATTGGACAAGAAGAAAGAGGAGTAAGTGTCTATTTCACGTCTGAGAAGTTATAGCCAACTTTTAAAAGTTAACTAACTAATAATGCGTTTTTTTATTTAGGTACATTAAAGAACATCCAGAGGCTCAGAAAGAAAAGGACGATGACGATTGGTTTGAGGAAGAACAAATCAGAGAACTACGACAAATTTTCCAGGGCCAGTCGGAACTAAGAGGGCTTGTTCAATCACTGAGTAGAAAGCTGGATGAAATAGTAGGAAGACAAGAGACTACCATATCCCTAGTCAGTTCGATTAGCCAGGGAGGTGTACCTGCACAACAAATTTCTGGTGAGTTTTCATGAACATCCTGAAAGTTAATGTACATAATCAAAATGGTGTAGTCCTAAACGATTCATCATCTCTTTGAAGGTCAAGGTCATGTTCCGGTTGCACCACCACCAGGTGGAAACGTGCTACAGCGTCATGAAGTAGAAAACATTTTGGCTGCTAGCAGAGAATTGGTTTCTGTTACTCGAGAAATAAAGTAAGACCAAGTTCATTTTTCGTAAGACTAACAAAACTTCTAGCGAGTTCATGTGGAATACAGCATATATTTTAGCACATATACAAGCCAATGCCAAGTAGTAAAAGCCATTAGTATTAGTATTTATACAAGGACAAAAGTAAAATTTCAGTAAGTAATCATAAAAATCATAAATAATTTAGGAACCTCATTGTTGGAGTCGGAACCAAAGTTGATACAGCAAATGCTCGTCCAGGAAGCTACGGAAATGTTGATATAACTGGATCTGTAAATGAGGTAAGAATGCGTATTTTTGTAGTGTGATAATTTTATCCATGATGTTAGCACTAGCAGTGCAAGTTGTTAAAACATTGTTCGTTTTAAAATTTAGCTTAAGGAAGGAATAAACTCCCTTAAACGCGATGTTGGAACTGTATCACAACGTGTCCATGCAGCACCAGTTGGAGCAGCTGCTCAAGGAGGTTGCCCCGTTGTAAGCTGTGTGTCAACGACGGTAGTTGTTGCAATGGGATTTGTTCAAATGGGTGTAATATTAGGTTATCTTTTATATAAATCTAGTAAAGAAAGTCAGGCAAAGAAATTTTATTGAAGAGATTAAACGAAACTTAACTTCAATATAGAATAGCTGATTTTATTCTTGATTTTGATATTTACGTGAGATATTTAAGGACAATCTTTTACTAAATAATCGATATTGAAATAATTGGTTTTAATCTTTCGCACATTATTTTAAAAAAAAATGTGCCAACCATTTTTCTACAGTAATCAATTTTTACAAAAAAATTTGAGGTAAAAAAAGGTAACAAATTCCACTATCAGAGTAGAGTCGTAATGAGATTGATTTGAAATTTAGCAGTACGTCAGATAAGAAAATATTACACCTAACAGGAACAACTGCTATCATCTTCAAAATATACTTAGGTAATTTATGCACGCTACAGCTATTGTTAGTTTGCGAAAAATAAGCCAAGGAGTCCTTTATCGTCGTCGTAAGGAGGTACTCAGTGATACCATTTTTGCTTCTAGTTTGTTAATGTACTCAATATTGAATATACTTCTTAAAACAATCATGTAACACTTACTGATCTTTATAACTTGATTTTATTCGTTTATCCCGGAGACAGAAGTAAAGGTCAGCATCAGCATCTATATTTTCCAGTTATGTTATAAGTAAGATTAGAGAAACAACTTTTTCAAAGAAGCTCAAAATGAAATTGAATATTAATATTGTTGTTTTATCTGAGGAGATTTAAAAAACATTATACAAATTGTTTGCTCGAGGCAAAATATTTTATGGTCTACCTTTACCTACATTGTTGATAAACAGTAAACTGACAGACATGAATTCATTATGTAATGTTCTGTTGTGAATATGGTTTGTTTTTTGTAATGTATTCCCAAACCTTTTGTTTGTATCTGTTATAATTTATAATTTAGTTAATAATACAGGTGTCCTGTACTTGTGACTATGATGTCCATGATGTGTAATGTATGCTGATTTTAAATTGTGCAATCTTGTGAACAAGTATATAAATTTCTCGTGGAAATTGTATACGTAATGTAATGTGGGTTCTATTATTGCTTTTAAAATATTTGTAGCGTATTTATATAAATGTGCTAAATCTAAGGAACGTAAAAGTATATTTTTGTCATTAATTAAAATGCTGAGTAAAAAAGAAATGCGATACTTTAAGGTCAGCCGTACATAATTTAAAAAACACCAATGTAAAATACGTTAGCTGAAACATTGTTATTTATTTCAGGATAGATTTATTTGAAATATGTCTGTTTTATGAAAGTAAAAATATGATCGAAAATCGATGTCGAAAAATTTCGTGTTAAATGCGTTTATTATGCCGAATCGGTGATAATTAAAATCATATAACAATTACAAATTTTTCAATACCATTTCATATGTTGAATTTGTATTAAAAAAATGAAATTGGTTCACTTGAACTGTAATGAACTTAACTACATGCCCAAATGCGTTTGGTGTCTACCTATCTGTTTTCGTTTGAAATAAATTCAAGCCACTCAACATGAAATGCGATCCGTTCATATTAAGTAGACATCCTACGCATTTTATTCGTTTAAAAGTAGGAAAGGGATTATTTGCAGGGTCTATTACCTGCTTAGAACTGAGGACAAAAATAAACATTACAAACGTGTGACAAAACCATCGAATGCTTATTATTGACGTGTTGTAGAGGAAGGAGACTTTGATCTCTTTGTACGTAAGATCTCCGATCATCAAATTATGACTTTCACTAAACTGCAAAACACGTACACAACGAGAAAGGGGTTTCGACTGCAGGGTGTTTGCAATTACGGAGTGGGAATCTACAGAAGCTTTTTCTTAACATTCTCATGTTGTAATTTTTGACAAAAAAGATAAAGAGGCTTTTAAAAACATTGCACGGAGAGATTTTTTAGAAAATTGAGATAAAAATTCAGTCTCTGTACGTGTAACGTATAATCCGACATCCGTATATCTTCTCGCTTAAAGGTATTTTTAAAAAGAACACCTCACACCGAATTGCCGTGTCGGTTGGTCTTAGTCTTGTAATATATATGGAGATGAAAATTTTGTCTTCAAGAAATCCGGTTCTTTGAAATCATACCTTAATTCTATCATAAATAGAATTAAATAATGCCGAGAAATTATGTTGAAACCATATGTCAGAGAACAGCTAAAGGAATTTCTTCGAGTATATAATGGGTGCAGCGTTGACAATTATGTACCAGTACCCTTCAGAACTCCATAAGGTCTGAAACCACTTTTGTGACTAAAAAAGAAACTCGAATAGAAGATTTTCAAAATGTCAGCAAAGGGACTTCAAGCAACTATGTTACGAGTATCTGCTCTGTTTTTTCTAAGTAAGTCAAATCTTAGTTAAGATATAACTTAAGTTCATGCCTGCAGTACACTCTTTTTTAAATTTAATAGTGTCAATGGTTCTGACTGCTGTACTTGGAGCTCAGGACCACGATGTCCCTGTGTCTGTGGATGGTATTCGTTGTGATTCATGCGGAAGCGAATGTTCAGTAATGTGTGGATCCAGGAACTTTCGCGCTTGCTGTTACAATTACATCAAGAAACGATCTGTTCCCTGGTCTAACACAGGGTTAGCGACTGGTGGGGCACAGGAAAACGCAGAAGAAGAAAAACAAGGAGAAAGCAAATCCATAAGCCCAGGTACGAATTTAAAAACTAGTACAGACCCCGGTTCACCCAATCCAGGCCCTTCACCTCATCACCACATGGGAGTGGGAAGGCATTTTTTCAGGCGTAACATTCCTGAAATTGCAGGTGGAGATTCGATGGAAGACGGAACATTCTTCTACCCCATGAGTCTTCGGGATGTCATGACCAGTATGATCCGTTCGTTGAACGCCTTTGAAAATAGGAAATTCGGCAAGGTAATGTTTTAGTGAACTAATTATTCCTAGTAAACTTGGGCGAGCCAGAATCCCCATTGTAAATTTCTATATTTTAACTTCTTTCAAGAAAATGGTAGAATTCGTATAAGATATACCTAGGTATCTTGGAACTGGATAGTTCTTTAGCATTGTATATAGCATCATAAAATATGTTGGGAAATAAAAAAATAATGTTTTACTTAGCTGAGCCGAGTGAATATAAATTAATTTTAAGATAACGCTTATGGCTTGTGGTATCGTAATAAAAACAAAAAATGTAAGAGTTAAAAAATACAAATTATTATAATAGAAACTCCCGTAATTTATTGTAAATGTGTGCTGGTAGTGAAAAATAAACTGACGTTTTATGCAACAAACTTTACCCCTTTCCCTAGCTCATTATATAAAGAAACAACAAACGTCATGTTTTCTTTCCGCATCATCAGCAAACTCTTCACAACTATCATGAAGACTGTGACTCATATTTTTGTGATTTATATGCTTCATGTTTTATAGATAGGGTGATTAATGACGCCACTCTGAAACTTGGCACTCATCGCAAGTCTGAGTAGAAAAAGAAATTGCTGACAAACAAAACCCATCCTCTTGAAGAGTCAAGTGTACTCACTAACAAGGCCTTGTACGTACAACTTTAAAGACGGTTTATTTTCAAGAAATATAATAAGAGCATCATAATGAACTCTACGAAAGCACAAATTATTATTATTAGGTCCGTATCACTATCATCATGGGAAAATTGATAATTGTAATTTCACGATGAAAATAATTGTAAGCGCGTGTCAATTTCTAAATAAAAACACGGAATATTAAAATTGAATGACCTTCATATCCTTGCACACCTTTCAATTTAGTATGGCGATAACAATTCAGTCGTACAGGCAGCAGCATGCACTTGAGATATAACAACTATCAAGCATTTTACAATTGAAAATATAAACCACTACTTTATGAGCGTTTTGTAATTATTCGAGTGTCTGGTTTTTTTGAGAAGCATTTTGTTACTAGTTTGATTTTAACCAAAATAAATGCATTATAACCTTCTTACGACCTCATTTACATATTCACCATCAGAGGGTCCTCAGTCCTGCGAGGGAAACAATATACTTTCATATTTAAAAAAGTGTTGGGGCAATCTGATAAACGCTTGGACTGCGTTTATTTCGTTTCGAATTTTTGCAAGTTGCTAACAAAGAGAGCAACATACGCTTTCATGAAACCAGCATTTTAAAAATGTAACATATCTGTAGAGAAAGCATCGTTGGTAAGCGGTCAGGTCAGTCAGTACAATTTCTGTACTACTCTACTTGACTGCTTCCCAATCCAAAACTACTGCGTACGACATTAACAGCAAGCTGCTAATAATAATAAAATAATACTAATAAAGGAAGGTTTCAAATTTCAATACTACGAAAGTACTCTTACACATAAAATGCAGTTTATCAAACCGAACCAGTTTTATTACCCCCGATCCGATATTTTATGTGGTATTTAATCTCAAGAATAATGCTTGATGCTTGATAAACGCGCGCTTATTTATTTTTACAAGTGACCGTATAATACGCTTTTACACATTATACCATAGACTCTTATCTAATTATTCTTTTAGATGAATCTAA
>JAHZNE010005034.1:0-11870 GCA_027744055.1 Callyntrura sp. NNG-2020
CCTTTTCAATTGCTACCATATACCACAAATGAAACAAGTAAAATCAGTGTAAACGTAATTTGGTAGTTGTCAAGCATTTTATATAAGTAAAATATCACCCCGCCTTTTAGTTTTTAAAGTTCTTAACTCCTCCGCAATTTAAAAATGTGATATCACAAAAATGTTACACGTTTGCATCTGTAAACCTGTGAGATTACTCATAAGCAAACTAATGTGAACATTCGGTATGGCCCTATATGACCGTTATATGGGCCTTAAATAATTGTGATTTAGTTCAATGTAGTTACGCAGTGCATTAGTAGTTTCAGTACGATTTTCTCTCCCACCAAATCTAAATACCAGAACGTCGTATTATTATATTATTGTTCTTATTCATTTCATACTAGGTCATGGGTGTATGTCGTTGTGTTCATCTATTCGTACACAGGCATGAACGCATGCGAGCGGAATGTGCACATAAGTTAAAATGCTGATGCTTTAACATTTTTTTCAAACGTGATATATAATTCATTAACATTATCTTTCTGTAAGTTCACAGCTTTTAGGTCCCCGCTGGTCGTTTTGCTGATGCACATACATAGATAGCACGTAGCCAATAAATGTACATTATTTGGAACTAATCCGTTTTACATCATCAGTTCCACAAATACGAGGCGTTTAAGGATTTGCTTCGGGGATGTAGAAATAGAAATATGACACCACTAATAGAGTTCATAGATTTCAACAAGGATTAAAATCAGTTAGCAGTAATGTATGTTACAATACATATAGTCTATATGATATAGACCTTGCACTATGGTTATAATCTTCTAAAATGTATGTTTCACAAATTGTATGGAACATTTAAACAACATTAACAGTTATTTTGCATTAAAATTATGCGATGATCTATTTCATAGTGAGTAATAACAGCATGCTAATATGAATTCCATTTACTATTGTTAACCTCATTTTTGTAGTGGACAAGTGTATTCTACTTATCAGAACTTTTCCACCAAAACTCGCTTATACAAACAATATTTACCAAAACAATATGCACTTTTCTTCTGTGATGGGTAAAAATCAATGGTTTCGATCGACGCACAACATGATTATTACATTCCAACTATTTACATAACAAAACATTATGCCTTTTTTCGTTTCACATTAATCTACTTCAATGAAACCCTTTCTGAAGTGTGCTTAAAACTCAATTATTTTTGTAGGGTCAATAAAACAGCCATTCAATAAATATTGTCGTTTTGCATTTCATAGTTTAAACGCCTAAACGATATGGTAGCATTAAAAATGCATTGCGTATTTGTTCACGGCACCAATGCTTATTTATTCATTCAAAATGAATAGCATCATTATTTTCTGCTCCTATTGACCATTCAAAATCGATGAGTATTATTTCACTTCAAAAGTGTAAAATAAACTGTAATCGTTTCCTTACTGAGAGGTTACACCTCCACAACGGAACAGACAATAAATATCAGCAGCGCATTACAGGTAACGTTGTATTGTGGGTTATCAGTTTTAGTCTTGCTTATCACATTGGATCATATCATTGTGCTTTTCCGTGCTCTACTTTAATGCGTACTAACTGTTTACTAAGAAACAGTAGATTTTTTTAGAATTACTATTCCAACGTTTCATAAGCATGAATCTAAATTTTTGAGGACTTGAGCTCGCTTATTAAATTATCTGAATCTTTACAATTCGTTGTCTCGTCACAGTTCGTAAAAATTTGTAGTTTTTTTCATAAATGAAATGAAAACAGAACACTCATTCTGACGCCCACACAATAATTGTAACAAACTGTGCATAAAATACTGTGAAGATCTCTGGAAAAGTGCATGGTTCATAATGATTGCGCAATTAAAATATCTGGCGTATACAGCCAAAGTTCTCAGCTTTAAAATCTCGGCTCGTACTGTTCTGAAGGCCACCGTAACGTTAGCCGTGTGCCTGTTACTTTTAAATGTCATGCTGTCACGTGGAAACGTATTTATTATTGCAAGTCGACGTAATTGTAACAAAACAATTTCTGTTGTTGAGGAGGACGCTCAGATAGACAGCGAGTTTTCAAGTGTTTCTGACTGGCAGCGTTTGGGTTGCGTAAATGACCCCAATTTTAGCATCTACTCAGCATATGTGCTTCGAAAGGTAATTCTCGATGACTGCTCAGTACTTCCAGAAGTGGAAATAATTGCCAGTTACTCTCGAATTGCGTACTACACCAAATTTAAATGTCAATTTCATTACGACGGCCTTGCTAATTTTTCTGTTACGCCGGCGTCTATTGAAGAGATCAAGGGATGGGAGTACTTAAAGTATGACAGAGCCACGGGACAACTAATTCGCTGTCTCCTCCCTAGCTATAGGAAACGCCCCAAAACTGTGTCTGTACTGGTAGGTGAGCAGACTTCGAGTCAGGCTCGACTTTACATTCAGTACAAAGAGGGTTCAACATCAACGAATGATCAGGTACCTGCGTCACTTCCTACACAGTACCGTTACAACTTTTCCGTGTGTGTAAAACCGATTCATGGTAAGAGTAACGACGTGCTTCATTTAATTGAGTGGTACGAGTTCTACAAATTAATGGGCGTGCAACAATTTACATTTTATAATTTAAGCATGGGCCATGAACTTAGTTGCCTTTTTCATCATCTTCAAAAGAAATCTCAGAACGACGCCAGTACCCCAGTTGTAAACGTGTTACCCTGGAGTAATTATCCAGTGACTAACGATGTCACATTTAAAGGCACGTTTGACGGGAAAGGTAAAAGTGAGGTGTTTCAAGAGTGTTTATATCGACATCGGGGTGGAGATTCCAAGTACTTAATCAACGTGGACTTGGACGAGTTTATAATGCCAAATGATGAGACAATCCAGAATTTCCCTGAGTTATTGTCCAGGTTACAGAAGGATTACAGCAGAAATGGAAGCGTACATATTGGTGAATTCGTATTTCGAAATGCATTTTATCTTCAAACTCAAAAGGAAGCTGACAAAGTGCTAGAAAGGTGCAAAGGATTGGAGTTCACCGGAACTGAGTTGGCTCTGCAGGTATGCCAAAACTTGTGGATGCTGAAGTATATACAAAGGGACACTTTTGACGATTTCAAATGGCGCACCAAAAATATTATACGGCCGGATGCAGTGAAAACTTTAAATAATCACGTGGTTTACGAATTCGAACCGGGGTATATGAGGGTAAATGTCGACCAAGGATATGCATTTAATCGACATTATCGTGTTTCTGCTTTAGACGAAACGGAAAATTTGAGTGTGGATGGAATACCGGTGAATGTTGCAGAAAAACTAGTTGCCAGTGTGACACGTACTGTGAAGGAAATACGGAACGCAGGGTGTACAATTGGAGACATAACGTGATTAATTTCAGATTCATTTAAGTGGATTATCTAATATATATGTATTACTGTGTGTGTTTTGTTATAGTTTATAAGCTTTTAAATAGAATACAAAATCCTAGTTTTGAGCGATAACGGTAGTGCCATAATGCACTATAAATGTGGAATGCTGCATATTAAATAGACCTGACAGCTTACAATTTCTTTTCTCAGATAGTCTTTGTTAAAATTAGGAGTAACTGACATAATGATCGTTCTTACATTAAGCACATTTATTTTGCAATTTTTGTGAAGTCACCATCAGAAAATGTGTATTAGTTGTAAACGAAAATTAATTAGTAATTGTAATAAATCTAAAAATTTAGAAAGCACGAATGGCGATCAGTTTGATTCAAGATATTCTCATACACATTATCATCATTACCGTCATACGTGAACTTGTCCATGCAGTGAAATTGGTATGCAGTATCTAATCTGACGTGTTTCTGTTTGTATAAAAATGCATGTTGATACTTTAATAACATGCTGAAATAGTTCATTTTATTGCATCAAGTTATTCAAGTTTTATTTTGCATAATATCTTTCATACGTAACATGTAACACCCTATTCCTATAGCTGCAAAGAACCCTGACAGTGCATTTCATACGTTCAAAGATCTAGACTTTAACTCAGAACTACAGAACTACAGAACTACAGAAGAGCATAATTGTAACATCATTTTTTGTAATTTAACCTCAATTCAGCCTGTCTGCCCAGCGAATGACTGCTAATACTATCACTCTGGAGGCATAGGATTTTGTTATCTCTTGCTTCTACTACCGCATACATATTGGGTTTTACTACTACTGCAGAGATTTTAGGATAACACCATGGCTACAAATATGTTTTTCAAATGCATAATATTATATGTTTTTGCATGAACTATGATGACCATTGACGCAATTAATCTGTAGTAGTGTCAATATGCTTAGATTGTGATTTTGAAGGGTATTATTATACTTGGCTTAGGTTGTCGTTACCTGACCAGCGGCAGTGGGATGCAGTCCTACTGAGGCATCACATGTACTTTTATTAAAGCAACTCCTAGTAAATGCTATTAAAACTAGTTCTTAATTTTAAAAAAAGTTACTCATGTAAAAACTGGAAATTAGGCCAGCACAAACCTCTTCTAATCTATTACTGTGAATTTCATATTAAACTAGCGGAGGGTTTGTCTGCCAAGCTTAGTAACGAAATCGTTAAATTTAATGTAAATGTAAAAGCATGAGTCCGTCCATTAAAACTTTATTGTTATAACTACATCAAATAAGTACAGATGGAAAAATAAGTTGTGATATTAAATTGTCCGTGTATCTGTTTTGGATGCGGTTGATTTAACCACTATTGCATACTTATGCTTCATTTTATAGATAAAAGAAGATTCCCATTATCATGTAACAGATACGTTTCACGGAAAACTTGAACCTGACATTAAAATGTTAAAACGCATACAATTTCACTTTGAGGGCCCGTAAAATATAGAATGAAAGTTATGTTTTTCCCTACAATTGAAACTATTAAATACATACCAACTCATTATCCTGGTCGGATATATTTTACAACATCGAATCACTTTAAACCCACAAAAGCAGATTTCACGAATGTTCATGACTGGCCTATTCTAAAAAAAAGAAAAACAATTTTTCACTAAATATTTTTCGCCAAACCTTACTTACGTACGCTCATCGAACAAAAGTAAAGACTAAAGCCGCACTAGTTACTGGGAATACAAATGGTAAGACATCATTACATCTCTTGGTATTACGTTAGCATAATACAGCATCACTAGTGAATTACAGCTGTGGAATTAGTGTGTGAAACATCCTAAATCAATTATTTTCCAGCAGGCAATTTAAATATGGTACAACTGTTATTTTCCAAATACTGTCAAATGTTTTTATTACACCATGCTTCCTCTAAATTCGCAAACACGTCATGTTATCCAAACTTATAAACGAGAGGAAATATTTTAAATATTTGTAGAATCTGAGTTTTATCATGACTCATGGTAAATATCTTCTTGCTTAAAACTGCTTTCATGAGAAGTTACAAACAACATGTACTCTGCTGCTGCTACGCATAATATAAGATGCAGCTGAATGCGATAAAGGAAACTGATAAACAACTCTCACGTCGTAAAATATTCATACCATATATGTTTACGTCATTCCATGAAATCGTAACAACGTTTTGTCAACTGAGCACTATCGTCTGATTGACTTTCAGAAAGCCAAAGATCACGTTACTACATAATACCTACGGCAGATGTTCAAAAAGTTCAAATGTAAGACAAGAAAACTTGCTACACGATAAACAACACAGACTGGAATAACGCAGTGCCGTATATGCACTTGCATTTACAGTAATGACGTATATAGCTATATTTGTCAACGTTTGCTCAACAGTGGAAGACCTTGATTACAGCTACACAGAAACTTTTTGCTCAAAGCTTTCTTAAATCTCAGCATATGAGAACACTTGTATTGCATTCAAAACAAATATTGTTAACATTTTCCATTTTATTCAGCTACAGTAAGTGCTATGCTTGTGTTACTCTGTAATATTCAAGCAATATCAATTAAATTTAAAATTCTGTATTCGCTCACCAGCAATTAAATGGCGTTGACAACGTCCTATGGGATTGGAACAAGTAAACATAAATTTAGAATTTTCGTTGCATTTCCTTTTCATTTCCAAAACGTATTAAGTATTTTTGTCGCTTAGTGTAAGCATCTCAATTAAATATTGTTGTGGTAGGCATATCCAAAATTATTGGAGGAGATCTTGCTCTACAAGGAGAGTTCCCCTATCATGTGGCTATAAAAGAGGGGCTCCATACAAGGTGTGGAGGATCCATTATCAGCACGATGATGATAATCACAGCGGCTCATTGTTTAGAAGGAATGAATTCCCAAAACCTTCAGGTGGTTGCTGGACCATACGATAGGAAGCCTCACACAGCAGGTGTACAAATCCGTCCTGTGGAGTCCTACTACATGCATGAGCATTTCGTAGAGACGACAGACCACGCTCTACAGAACGACATTGGACTAGTCTTACTGAAGATGCCCCTCACATTTACCAAATTCGTACAGAGCATCCGTCTGCCCAGTAAAGGGGAGGAATTTGAGGGCGATGTTACTTTGGTAGGCACGGGAACCCAATACCCCCAAGGGTCATTTTTTATGCGAGAATCTAAGCAGTTGAGAAAGGTGGTCGTACCGATCGTGTCCGACGAGGAGTGCGAAACAAATTACAGTCTTGGTTGGATTCCAAGGTAGGTTACCACTGGCATGTTTTGTGCTGGGGAACCCAACAAAGATTCCTGTAAAGGAGATTCGGGCGGCAGTGCTGTGTGCTACCGACATAATACTTTTGCGAATTTGACGGAGGCCACAAAAAATGCTGTTCTTTGTGGAATTATTTCATGGGGTCAAGGTTGTGGGCAACCGGGGTTTCCTGGGGTTAATGTGAAAGTATCTCATTACCTTGATTGGATTGACAATACAGAAGCTAAGCTTATGTGAGTAACCCCTTTCTATATTTCAAAATACAAATTTTTAGCAGTTTTCATGGGAACAAACGCCCCAGTTTACGAGTTTAACACATACAATCTACTTCTTTGAATAGGAAACAACCAAAGTGCAAACGGGAGCAATTTTCGTGTTCTTCTGTCCGTTGCATCTCACGGCGGTCGATTTGCAACTTTGAGATAGATTGTCCCTTTGGAGAGGACGAAATTGGATGTAATTCCCATTGGCCCTGTTCCCCCACACAATATCGTTGTGGGGATGGAAAATGCATTTCCGATGATTTTATTTGCGACGGGGCAGACGATTGTGGTGACCGGTGGGTATTTGGATAATGATTATATGAATTACGTATAAATTTTCTTTTGAAACACAGAACACAGTTTTTGATTTTTGGAAACTCAGGTCTGATGAGATGAACTGCTCTAGTGTAGAAGGAAGTGAGAGCGAAGCTCTGGAAAATCCGCAGCAAACTCACCCTCGCTGTTCCCTGAATAAATTTTACTGTTCTCACCGATTCCTTGGAGACGGGTGTTTCCCTAACATCTGGCTGTGCGATGGATTTCCGGACTGTTATCCTCCCTTTGATGAAGGAAATTGTTCCTCAACGCTTTCTGGTTGTGACTCTGACGAATTTCCATGCAACAGCATTTATGGTCGCGCTTGCATTAGGCTGAAATGGAAATGTGATGGATTTCGAGACTGTGTAGCAGGTGAAGATGAGGATAATTGCCAAAATGTTGTATCTTTCAACTCGACCATCAGTGTAATATCGTCCATTTTACCAACGAGCCCTGTAAGCTATAGCAATGGTACGTTAGAGGGTACATCAACTTTATTTCAGAACACTACTGCCACAACTGTGAACAGCAGCGTGTTAAACGTAAATTCGGGGCACAATAGTATTGGTGAGTTGTCCGCGCGGATCATTTATAACATTTTGGGGGTTTTATTTATTTTCACTTATTATTACTAGAAAGTGCAAGTGATGGACTGGGGAGAGAAGAGAGAAATTATATACTTTTGTTACCATTTGATAATTACTTTTGTTAAATTAAAAGAGTTGCAAAAGTGTATTAAAAGGTTTAAATTAATAATATTTAGCATTTAGAAGGTAGAAGTGTAAACATACTTATTAACGCTGACCATTAAATATAAATTTGCAGCAAGCTAAATATTAACTAAATGTTATTTAGACTGTCGTGTTAATGTATTTTAAATAGAATTTAAATCTAAATTAATTTTTTAACGATTTCTTATGCCAAAAATAGGGAAAATGCAAATTTTATTTTCACTGTTTTTTGTTGAAAGTTACATATTTTAGTTAATTCACGCAACCATAAATTGTGTATAACTTTTATTGGTTTAAATATAATATTGAATTAATTGTTGATTTGTAATTATGTAAAGTAGTGGAAATTTCTAAAGTCATCGTGGTTCCAACATTAGTAAATTGGTTGTGGCTGTCATAATAAATCTTTTTGGTACTCATGTTGTACCAGTCGTTTTACTATACACTACCTTTTTGTAAGTATTTTGATAATGTTAATTATTGGCTTTTCACGCCACGGAATTACTGTTTAAGTGTGAATGCACATTGATGTAGAGGTACTTATTTCAAGATACCTACCTTGTTTACAACATAATGGAAAAATTACTTTGAATTATTTAAATTTATTGATTGCTGCCTAAATTCAAGGGAAACGATAGTACGTATAAACTGTATATGTCCATTTATTTTGCAAATTCTACTACTACTGAAAGTGGTATGTTCTAATGTAAATTTTTAATGTGCTTGGTTAGACCGTATAAACACCAGGACCTTCGCTACACAAACTTTTCTGCAAGTAATTTAGTTTTTGCGATTGGTATCTCAGCATTTGCAATGTGTTAACTGAAGTGCATTTTTACTTTGTTATTCAACCAAGTAATAATTCTAGTCTTAATTATTCAGTGTAACATTTTATAGTCCCACCATTCTCAAAGCGATTGCACTAGCCTAAATAAAATGTTCCCCCAAATACTCTTCCCATTGATACTACAATTCCAGAGCAGTAGCTGTGCAACATTTCCCGTCAGGAAGTACACATGGTTTCAAGAGAAAGACAATCAACCAATTGAATATCCCGAACTAGAAGAAGAAGAAGTCGTTAGTCTCATGAACATATTTTATCAATCAAAAAATAAAGAAGCAGCAGATGTTCAAAACTTAAATTCGTTGCTTCAGCCGTTCCTTAATGAAAATTGTTTTGTTGCACTCAACAACTTCCTTAATGTTGACTTACCGTCAACAACTTTGCCAATTTTACTTCGCCACGCGACTCCACGCTATTTGGAAGAAGAAGAGAATGATGATCCAACAACAAGATGGAAAAGATTGGCCTGGGTACCTGCCGCCCAAAACGCATACTTTTGGACAGGAAGCAAAAATAACACAGCAGCGTATCCCTGCCCAATATCGATAATGTTTGGCAAATTATTTGTCGTGCCGAACCGCCGCCCGACAGATTACTGTGCCCGACTGGATTTCCAACAGATTTCATTTTCTTCGAAGCCCTGGAACTGCATGGTACAAGTGGACATATTCTTTCCCGACTATTTGTATAGACAACACGGAGGCCCACAAGGATGGGAGTTGCCATTCCTAACCGTATTTGATTATGGGAGCATGGACATAGATGATAATGCTGTATTTCGGTATAAGCCTTCCTTAGTTCCGTCCTTTTTTCTGCTGCTGGAAGATGATGGAATATTGGAAACCCATGGGAACGAAATAATTAAAAGATGGATGGGAGCAACTATCGGGGACAACTTTTATTTAAACGAAGTGGGCCCAACGTTCAAGCTTGCAGTGTTTGCAGTCATGATGGGCACCTACCACAACCAGAGTAAACCAGAGAAACCCAAAAGTACTCATGTTTCCATTATGATGCCGTGCTCCGATTGTATAGATTACCTTTCAAATATCACGATTACATTGGATTCTTGGAGTTTGGCTGCAGCTGCCACACTCGTCAAAAGAGCCAGCAGAGCAGCATCTCAACAGCAGCTCTGGCATTGGGATGCCGATAGTCCTGGGGATTCCAGTAAGGATATAACCGAAATCAACAGACTCATGCGCAGTTGCATTATACCTTACTCAAAAATTCAGCGTTCAATCGCCACAGAGACAGCAAACGAAGTCAATATTGAAGATCGAATTCAACGTGCTTTCCCTCACATCATTACAAGCATTATGGGAAACTATACATTCAGAATGAGTAAATATGGGAACGAGTACTGTGTTTCAGGAAACATTGTTGAAACAGAATACCCACACGAGCACTTTATTCAATTTGATACAGAATGGACTACCTACGCCATTCCAAGTACTCGAAATCAAATACAATACATGCTGTCCTTCAATAATTCCTTGTCTACACTTCGATTTATTGCCTGTGGCGAGCGCGGAAGTAGCGCTTTTCCCGTTGAAGAGTTTGTAAATGTTTTTGATGAATACATCTGGCTGTTTACCGGAATATCGATTGCAATCCTTTCTGCGAGTATAACATTTCTTGGAAGAAATGTGCGAAACGCTGTTCCGGAAGGTGTTGTTGATATCATGTTTTCGATAATAAAATCCATGCTTGAGCAAGGTGGCCCTTTTATTGCTAAAATGCTGAATCACACTCAAATGAGATGGGCGACAATAGGATTTATGCTGGTGGCGATAGTCCTCAGCAATGCCTATAAAAATAACAATGTGTACAACATGATTTTGCCAAGGGTGCCGATTCTCTATAATAATATAGGCGAACTTCTTTCCGACAATTTTACAGTATACACTAGGTGTACAAAAATTGATTACGGATCGTGGCAGCATGAGAAAGGTAATCCCGAATTTGTGAAAACGCCTCACACGCTGGAGATATTAGGTTGGTTTGCTTGGGCTTATTCAGAAGTATTCAATCTTCAAAATACACCGGCAATTGGGGAGAACAATACAATGAGAGACATCATAAACTTCACGCGCTTGCATCCAGATGCGGGAATGGTTTTGGCAGAGCCACACCGAAATGGTTTTTTCCGTGATAATGAATTGAATGAAATAAATAAATTTAAAGTAGTATGCGATGCATATTAAAAATGAGGAGGGGCTGTTGTTGCAGGAGATTGCAAAATGCAATAAAACAGCGGTAATCCTTCCGGAAATATTATGCTATAAATTTAAACAAAATGTAATTAACGAGAATGGGAGCAGTTTAGTCATACATATTGGGAAAGAGGTTTACTCAAGCATTCAACTTGGTTGGGACGTAAGAGGTTTGGTGGATCTACATATTATAAAGCGGGTATGGGGAATCAGTCAGTCTGGTATTTTGGAGTGGTGGACGAAATATTTAGGTGGTAGTGGGTCCTGGGCGGGTTATGCTGCAACAACAAGTGTGAAAGCGGCTACTATAAATGGTAATATTCTGGTAATATTTTTCCTTTGGTTTACGGGCATTGGAATAGGGGTTTTAACGTTCATGATAGAAATGTACAGACTACTTAGAGTACTGGCGCGATTCCTTCTAAAGTTTGCAAAACTACAAACACTGAAACTCGTTAGGAATTTTTTGAAGCGTAGAGTAAGTCTAACAGCCGCATCTAAAAATAAAGTGGAACCAAGAAATGAAAAGCTCGTTGAAGTAGAAATTAACTGAAAAACCTGGGATACGTCCATACTGGCTTTACAGTCATACACTGCGGACGAAATTTGAAAAGGTTAAAAAATTTTAGTTAGTTTGTTTTGGTTTTTTGTGTTCGTAGTCAATTCAAGTAAAAAATAAATTGTTTGGGAAGAGCGATTGTTACTGCAAAGAAAAATGGTGAATAAATGTCGCCTAGTTGAGAGCATTTGTAGACTAAAAGAAAGAGCACTGAAGGAAAGCAAAATTAGAAAATGAAAGTACATAAAAA
>JAHZNE010005035.1:0-15782 GCA_027744055.1 Callyntrura sp. NNG-2020
CTTTCATTTAAAAAATGGGCGATGGATGGAGCTTCAAGACTTCAGGCGCCGTGGATATTTTGCTGATACTGCTGCTCGTGGTCACGTACGCCGTGAAGAAGCTAAAGTTCAAGTCCGTCAAGGACAAATCATCACATTTTTTACTGTCGTGATAGTGTGTCTCAGCCTCGTCGATGGAATCCTCTGCAGCTGCTGCTACCACCCATCTGCGAGAAGTTGAAGATCATCAATTGAGGACGAGACTAATTATTCCCGGCGACGGTGCAGCTGCACCATCGGAGAATAGTGGTGACAAAAATTACAAGTTCTCAATCAAGTTCAGTTTTTTTTAACAAATTAAACCGACCACGTCGGCACCATTAATTTCTCTCCTAGCTGGGACAAAGATAGTGTATATATAGTTTGCACCCACATTTAGCTACATTATGTGTTACTGGATGTAATGATTCACATATCGTGCACCTAAACGTGTAAACAAATACGGTGAATCTAAACGCCGTTATTTATGTTTATAATGCTTCGTACAGTGTATGTAATACAACGTTGGCGTATATTTATCATGGATGTTGGTGTAGGAGTTTTCGTCATTAGCAGTAGCTAATAGTACAAAAAGTAAAATTTTACTTAATTCTATTAGTATTTTGCGGAAAAACCATTATGTACACCATTCATCAAATTCTACAGCATTTATAACTACATACTCTTGTTACGTTAAATGCTAGGCTGTATCATGGCAAAGCTCGTAAATACATTGCCCCCCCTGGCGCCTTGGCTGGGTACGCCACTGATAAAGAGCACTGGAAACAAGCATTTGAGGAATTGTCAAAGTGTACTAATCAGACGTTGCTGACAACCGAACCGATGGCGCATAATGCATAACATAAAGCACATTAAAATCGAATTAAAAATATAAACATCCGTGCATAAGGCTTTCTTTTTTTATTAACAATCCCATTAAGATGTAACCTCAAACCTCCCATCTAACCTCTATCTCGGGGGTAGTAAAGCCCTTTTCTTGATCTTGTAGCGTTTACTGTCCTTGGAGAACAGTAACCAGTTGTAATCTTTTAAAAAGGGTCGAATTATGGAGATAAAAAGTTTTAATGAAAATTATGTATACAAGTGAGATACACTCTATAAAGTTAGTTTAAGTACACCTTATAAATAAATTTTCTCCCATTCTCCCATTATTAAATTTTTTATCTCGCTAATCCGATCCATTTTAAAAGAATAAAACTGGCTGTTGTTCTCCCTGATCAGTGTATAAGACACTACCCATAAAATTTTGATTAAATTATATAGCTATTTTTGTTTCAACTCGTTTTGTGTCAACGTGACTCGAACTGCTCTTTGTACGGTTCCATTCCTCTCTGCCTTTTTGAGTGCACTCCACCCCTCCGATTGACTTCCTTTTTTTCTACAGCATTGTACATATAAATATAATACAGACTAGATATAATTCATATATATATACATCCAAATGTCAAATGTCGATGACAAATAGGAGGCTTCATAACCCAGACCTTATGTAAATAACACTCCATGTTTTATTCAATCGTCATCCAGTGAGGATTTGGTTTGTAGTGCTATATGAACGGTCAAAAATACATTATTCATGAAATTTATCACGACTTTTGATGTTTCATAATTCAAATGCAGAGAGAGTGGAACCTATTACGAGAGATACAAGAAAGACACAAATATGAATCAAACCAGAAACGACCTTTCCGTTTTCATGAAAAATGTACACACTTTTATCCCGAATTTTCTCTTTAGAGAAGAGTGGAGCCCATCTCGTTTAACCTTTTGTGCAACTTCTGACACTCATAACTCCTATAACGTAGCAAACCATCTCATAACTATTCATTATCTTACTTGGTATAGCTGAAACTATACTGGTGCAAAGGAAAAAACTGTCAGCCAGAACTAAGGTCAGTATCACAAGCGAATGGTAATCCTTCCTGAAAGGGCTAAATTAAGAGGAATTTGCAAATTTTATCATGTTACATACTAAATCAAGCTGCGGGGCTTATTACGCTAACATGGGGCATTCATGCCAAAGCGATGAAGTTTTAGGGCATGTGGGAAATTCATCAACGATGCTTGTTCCATGCTGCGTTACATATTCATCAATACTGCAAATAATGAAGCCCTGTTGCCTTCCACCGTAACCTACATCTGACAATGTTGACATTGAAGAACATCAAACATCCCATATTTTATTGAAAAAGTTCCTTAGTGACGTAAATTCTTGGAGAATGGCTGGTCTTTGTGGATGACTTTCCCCGTTGAGCTTGTAACCGACATTATACAATATAATTGGATGATTATATATGATGATTGCCTTCTGTTGAAAGAGTCAAGAGGAGAACTGATGGGTTTCAACTACACCTAATTCTAGACAGATTATGGGAAGAAATGCAGAAAGTGTCAAAACTTCTAATGATGAAGGAAACTTGAAGTTTTAATGCGCATTTTTTACTTCTTTCCCAATCTTCAGTTTTGGTTACCCATAGAAATGCATTTAAGCTACTGGCATAGATTGTAGATAGGAACTATAGCTGAGTCAACGTATGCAGTTATGTATGTTTTGTGAGGTTACGTAGTCAAAAGCAGTAGACACATTTCTTTAGCAATGATATGACACAAAGCTGGGAGAAAGCAGCCTATATTTCATGGCGGAATTCATAATCTTAAAAGTTATGACCCGGTCGACTTGCAACTTTTGTTTAGCCTTATCCTATCATTGTGGTAGGTCGCGACAGGGCTGTCATGACGCAGAGATAATCATAAAAAGTTTATTTGTTTGTCCAGTGTTTTATGCATAAACGAAAAGGGAGATGCCAGGGGGGAAATCTATTTCAATAGTTGAGCAAGGCAGCAACAACCCAACACAAACGATTAGGTTATCCAGCGCCCAATGGTAGTTTACTTTATTTTTACACGGCATTGTAAGGGCAATACCATATGCCCTGTTCTATGCACCCAACATTGTTTTGCGTCCTGTAGAACATGCTATGGTGCTAAAAACAAGTGTTTTCAGCTTTGTTTATCTTCTTGATTGGGCCCTAGTGTAACTAGCAAATTGGGGTAAATTTATTACTAAAATGATCTACGAGTCTCTTATTGCCTCTAGCACACGTTAGTCCAAACACTGGGAAAATCTCTATTTGGCTGTCCTATACCGGCACAAACAAAGTTTCACCGACTAAAATTCCCACCAGTGTGCAAAAATTCCGACTATGACAGAATCCCAGTAGGAAAGTTGTTGGTTTCCCAAACTGGAAGCTATCCCTAGATGGAGTTTTTCATTGATAGAAATTCGCCGCGATTTGTTTTATATGATGCTTATGATAAACCACAGATTACCGACTTTGAACATCAATGACGACTATTAACATTTTATTTTGTCCTAAAGTACTAGGAAAAGATACTGTTTTTAATGTAGCTTATATTTGTAACGTTGTAGTAAAAATGATTTGTATTTACTTGTTAATCCGGGAACTGTCTTACCGGTTTATTTTTATCTGTAAAACTTTTTTCGCACGTAGTAAAAAATGACCTGTCACGTGGGATGTCTAGCAGTGGAAACCAACGAGAAAGCAATTTAAGTAAGTGTGATCAAAAATAAAAATCACTGTCAATTTGAATCGTAGATGTGTATTCTTACATTTTACAGTGCAATAAAATATAATAATTAATCCAAAATGATGAACATCATCATAGTTTTTCTTCAAAATCGAAAAGCAGATTTTTGTCTGCTTTGCGTGGTTTTCTACCACGTTCCAAGTCTCTAGCAGTAGAGCTTTAGGTAGTTACAACCCTCGAATTAGAGTAGATAGGAATAAATTATTCTCTCTGTGTGTTTCACTTTACCATCAACTCATTCAGTACTTTGGATATTGTAGCATGTAAAGATCTGCTTAATATTACATGAGGACCGGTGTTGAAAGCCAGGGAAACCTGAGACTTTGCAGCGACTAAATCTTTTTCACCGGAATATTTGCACATGGAAAATGTTTATGCGTGTAAAGTTTTTGAACGAGTGTGCCCCTTTGGGATAAGTAGCGTGTAGAATCTCAAATGCAACGTGACATTCACATTTGGTTTGATTAAATTTGCAAATATTTGTTTTGTATTTAATGTATTCCATGTATCCGACTTATTCATAAAAGAAACATTTTGTCTATACTCGGCCGTTTCACTGAACTCTTTCTTTCGCGTTTCACTATTTTTACCATTTTTTTTTTCACTAAGAGAAAGGAAATATAAACTGTCACATATTGAAGAAAAGCCACCTTGCATGATCACGACATTTAAAAACTTCAACGTTATGTAGAATCTAGCTTTCATTGTGTTTAAAGGTGTAATTTTCAAAAATTCTTAAATTTCTTCTTTACGTGTAGACGGCATATTGGAATAGAATGGTCACATAATTCCAAGTGTCATTTCTGGGTTTATCTTGTCAAGTAGGATTTTACCAATGGCACTATTCAAGAGAATATGTGTTCCGTATATACATTGTTCTTACACCTCTATCAGATGAAAATTTATTACGATAGGTTTGACCCACATGATATATGGATCTCCAAATATGTAGAATTTTTTGTGAAGGAATGACAATTTGAATGACATGAAGATAAACAGATCAATTTTACCTCATGCAAGACCGCCCATTTTGCTTATTTCAAGCTTTGAGTGTGCATTGTAGTGTCAAACTGTCCATGTGTGAGTAACATGCCGTTATAACATTTGTTGTGGTAATGCAACTGAGGTAAAAAAATGACAAGAAATATGACATGCGGTATTGGTTCTTAGCTTTTGGTAACGACAAACAATGCGATCTAGTCGTAAGTGGTACACATTCGTATAGAACAAGAAACTCTATTTCTATATTAAATACTAATTTGAGGATAAATTCATTTGATGATATCGATGAAGTCAATGTGCTCTACTTCCAGTCATCTCCAATGGCTACACTAATGGAGCAGTGGTTTGAGAAACTTGTGATTCTACAACAGTATGCGGAAGCTGCATCTCCAGTAGCTAAATTACCCACATCTGCAAATGCCTGTTTTCTGGGTAAACCACACTATTCTATATAAAAAAAAACTTAAAATGATGAAAACAAGTTTTTAAGCCACAATGGATACTGAATTAGCAGTCCAGCCCCAAACTTCCCATTCCAAATTCATTTCCTTTTTCTTCCTTAAACTTTTCAAACTTTAAAGATAATGACGGGAAGGCAGGAAAATGTTTGTATAAACTGCAAACCTCGGAACTGGAGGAGGTGGACTTCCTGCAGAAGGAATGAATTTTCTCTTAAAAAGTAGAACGAAGTTAGTTGGGTTCATTATCCGTAATAAAATTCTGAACTTTTTCCAAACTTTCTTGGGAACACATACATGTGTAACAAAACGGCTACTTATTTGCTCATCTGTAAAATGTTACCCATATTATGTAAATACAAATATTATGAACAAGTATACTCAAAGTTTTGAAATCTTTGTTATCAATTATTCGGCCATACCATGGCGAGAATGAGCGTGCAATTGTACTAGAAGACTGCAAGTCTGCAAGTTGAACAGAGCTACTGTAACTTGAACCCGCTGTTATTGTCTGCTGCCGGCAGGAATATTTGAGATGGAGTGACTTTAAATGAAAATGGAGAGAAAATCCGTCAACGGTGGTATTTGGCTCATTCTTGCCACAATCTGGGGTGGTGCAGATGCCAAGGTCGAGCTCCACTCCACACAAGGTGACTCCTCGTGTATTAAAAACTTTGTATTCCTGTCCAACCATTATCAGTAGGTTTTGTTTAATCGAATTAACGAAACAAGCCCATGTGCTACAACTTTCTCCATCACAGACCTGACTAAAGCTGTTAGACCCAAGCGGGTATTAATGTCAGCTTGATTCCATATCCATTCCCTTTTGGGCATCAAATTCTTCCTGTTCGCGTTCTAAGTCTGTTCAGTATGCGGCGGTTCATCTATATCTGTTGTCTATTCTCTGCGTTGTAACGTTCAGTACAGTTATGTGTCCTTCATTACGTCCTCCATGACAGGTGCTGACAGTGTTCTTTCCCATGTGTTTTCTTCCTCTTCATTTGCCTCGTCTTAGACGTAGCCAATTCTTATTCTTTCACTCCACCTGATGTTAGCATAGGCTGTCCGGGCTTTTATGTCGGTCCAAGAAACATTCCAAATGCCAAACATTCCCTTAACCTTGAAGTGTTTTTGATAAAAATGCTCTATTTTTGACAACCATGAAACTTGTTTGTGATGCAAGGAAGGAAAAGAAAGTAAACTGTGAGACTTACTGGGAAGAACATTTGCTACTTATTTACCTGAACGAGCTGCTTCCATTTACCGCCAGATTCTTTCTCACTTCCTGCCGTGTAAACCACTGGCTCCGTCCCGTCAGATTGTTTATTTTTGTCTTCTGAGAATCGTCAGCAACGAAAATGTCGAAAATTATTTGTTTAGCTTCATTCCAGTGAAATCAGAAGTGCATTAAATTTCAACAAAATCGATTCCGTTTACTAGTATTAACTTTCTAATTAGTATATTCTAACATTGTAATCAAAGTAATTCAAAAGTAATTTTTGGAAGGAATCAAAAGTACCAATATTTTATGAACGCTGACAATTGACTACTTACTTTCCTTATTAATACTTTTCCCAGAAGACCAAATTCGACCTGAAGTCTAGCAATACTATCAAAATCTCCTCACATGAACTCAATCTCTTTAATCTTGAAAACGAATATTTTAGTACCTACTTTTGACACGCACGCGGCTCTCCCATACGAAGCTTATAAGCAATTCATTCCCCCTCTTCTGGGTATTATCCACTACAATGAGACCATAAGACGACGTCGTATATTAACAGGCTGCATTAGTGTGGGCTAGAACAAGGAGAGTGCTTGAGAAGACGTAATTGCTGATGAGGTGCGATCCAGCTGTTTTAGATCCAGCTAATGACTCAATACGGGAAAAGATGTTTTCTTAAGAGAAGCAGCAGTACTCCCGGACGAGTAGTCATTTGTGCAAAAAACACTATCACTCATTGCCTTACATCATTTCGTAATTTACTGCCGATGATGTTGTAACGGCGACAAAAAGAAAGTCGCAGTAGAAAGGTGGTTCTCAGAGTATTACTGGGAATAAGTGGGTGTTCATGGCCTATAATTATCATCTTCATTTCTGTGTGTAGTAAAATGCAATTTATTGGAAGTAAAATGCATTTGAACGTTGCAAGACCTTTCGTTCTTTCACTACATTTCTCTATATTTTCGTCGTCTTAAAATAATAAGCTTATCAATCCATGAAAGTGTACTACTTTTCCTTGGGGGATTTGTAGGTCTTTACAGCGTGTAGGTCTCTCCAGCGTTGCACTAAAATAAAACTCTATTTCGTTTCAACCTAAATTGTGGCAGAAATGATGGCACACTAGGATAAATGTAATAACGAAACGATACGGACACCATAAAGGACATGTCTATTCACGCCTTCCGCAGTTAACGGTTTAGAAATACGGTTAATATTACCGTCGTTTAGCTTTCTCGTTTAAAGCTACAATGAATAGAAGCAGCAACATCAGTCTCTGCCCCCTACAAAATCAACCATTTCATTACATCAGCCTCGTTGGATAGTTCGTAGTTTCCCCATTACAACGTAACTTGCCCCAGTACCAAATATGTCTCAGTATAGAAACCGCAGATAGATAATCCTACGTATTTTCTACTAATACTATGACTATGACCCAGAGCTAATCGGGAGAAAGTAGCCCACGTTTCATAATTTATAGACTAAAAGGCATATTCATTCATAACTTTATAGCTTTTCTTTTTGTTTCAACTCAGCTTCCCTACAGTGGATGATTAGACATGCAGGCATAACAGGGAAAAGCGTGAGCACACATAAAACGTTCCGGCACAAGCAGTGCCTTGCCTTGAGTAAAAATGTTACACATAAATTGTGCAAAACTTTTATGGTACACATCAGCCCCGTGCTTGCTTCGGGTTTCCCTGCTCAGTAAGCTATCCAGATCTTTTTTGTTCCGATCTTGCCGGCGTATTGCCATCTTATGAATGTTCACAATGGCGCGTTTCTTTACAGCAAGAAGAGCTATCAAAAGGAGGAATGACCTTCAATTTATTTATGTTGCTTAGCCATCCCGCCGGTAGCAAGCGTCCTAAAGGGAATTTATTATTTAAACCATCCACGCGTCTTGTATTCCTGTTTTGTAACGGGAGTCTGTGAACGAAAGTGGGCAAACAAGATTTGATGATTCTAAACTCATCGTGATAACAGGGCGATGCTACGTTGTGATCCAGTCTGTTCACTCGCTTCTTAACTGCTGATGGGAAACAATATGTTCGTTGTTTAGGACGGGCCATTACTGTTGGAATGGTTTGTGGAGCACTGATTATGTTAATATTTTTTAAATTCGCTTTTTTGTTTTCATTAGTTCCTTTTTAAGTTTGCCAAGTATTATATGTGTGAGTTTAATCCAACAACCTTCATGGAGAATATAACACGTAAGGCTTTGGCATATAGTGAGGACCGTCGAAGTATTACACATCGATTTGTGGTCCGTAAATATTGGAATTTTCAGATGGAATTCACATAATGTTGACGGAGTACAGCTAAATTACTTTGTGTAGAAACTCTACAGTTTACACCTATAACCTCAAAACTAATATAAACTAATAAAGTATTGAATTATTTTATTGGCGTGGAAGTAAGCCACTTCTATTCATTTGTGGAGGAGAATTCCGGGAATATTTTGTATTCATGTATTTTAATGAACACAGGCGTACTTATAATTTCCTCAATGAAGGCATTTCATTTTCCCGCTCAAAAATTTTTGTTTTGCATTCATGGAGAGAATAAAAATTACAATATAACACGGTCCTGCACCCAGTTCCAGTTCTTTCATTTTGGAAATGATATGTTGAAAGAATAAGAATAAAAGGAAAGCATGTTATTAGAAGGGCAGTCGTAGACCACAATATCTCAAAATACAGTGGTTACACACATGTCTCCAATTTTATACGACGACTGCTTTGACTTCACCGTGAATTTGTGCAGTTCCCTTCAAATTCAATAATGTCTCCGCAGAGCAGATTGCAGCAACCAGAAATTCAAATTAAAACCCAAAGGGAAAATCAAGGGATGTTTCAGTTTGGTTGTGGGGATTGGGAACACCAGCAAGTAAAATTAATATGCGGAAGGAGGTAACAGCCTACGTAACAAGGCCAAAAAATGAAACAAAAAGTGAAAGTCACAACTGTGTAAATTACATGCTTACATCGTGTAGATATGCATACAGTCCTGAGTCACTGTGAGCAAACGGGGCGACTGTTCGTGTCAAATGGTGCAATTCTGATTGTACCACATTTCCCGTCATTTGCATAACACCAACCCACAAATTATAATGCAGCTGCTACCAGGCCTGCTGAAGATTTTTGGTTTCGGCTGTCGGTAAGTTGAAACGACTGAATGATATGATATGCTCCAATTCTTGCACAAAAGGGATTTAACCTAACTATGTACAAGGTTGTGCAAGCAATTACTAATAGCCCAGTGGTTAGGAAAACGATTTAGCGCTAACGCAACGATATCACGCGTCCGCATACAATTAAACATAGCTATTTACACTAATTTCTCTTACAGTGACGGCAGGCAATCAGGTAGACACTCCAAAATATTTATATGGAAGACCGTAAAAGTACTCAAGCATAAATGGTGGGAAAATCACGCCCAAAATTTTTATAACGGATTGTATACCGATCCCGCACAGTCGTCACTCGTCCCCTTTTGGATCTTTTAACCGAAAACGATCACTGTCGTAGTCCGCTTCTTCGTCCCACCCGTCATTTTCTCTCCCTTTACTTCGTCGATGACCGTAATAGCTCCTCTCACAGGGAAAGAAGTCACGCTTGTGTCTACCAGCAACGGTAGACTTTCCCGGGAGAAAAAATACGTATAGGTTGACTTGACGTTGCTCCTCTCCCACTGTGGGCGCCTATGCTCCACTTGAATTTGGTACAGAATATCCGACCACAAGTGGAGTGTGACAGGTGTCAAGTCGGTCACCAGGTGACCCATGAAACCCCCCTCCGGTTAACTCCAAGGTGTTCCAGTGCTCATGAGTTGGGTTGTTCCCACTTTTCTCTCATCTCAATTCTGCAATTTTGGCGAATTAAGGAAAACAAACGTAGCGTCAAACATACGGTTGACTGAACTTGATGGAGTTGTAGGGACAGAAATTTGAAGGACGACATCTTTTCGTTTTAAATTAGCCATCTGTCTCCGGGTAATACTATCGCGCTACTAGTCACTCATTTTCTTGTGACAATTCGCAACAATATTACTTTCATCATCATCTCTTACTTACCCCGTTCTGTCTGAGATAGTTTCAGGGAGGAAATTGCTGACGGTATCCAATTTCTCTGTACTTTCTATCTATTTCAACAAACAGACACGTTTCCTTTCAACCTCTCTTGGGGTTTCTGTTCTCTCTTTTTCGACTGTCATACATGTACCCCTTCCTGGAAAGACGTGAGGGTCCTAAACCGATAACCAACCTCAATTTATCTTCCATTTTGGTGTAAATTCGGTTGGAATGTTGATTTCGGAGTGGATTGTCTACTTTTCCAATTTGACCATAAAAGAAAGGACTTCCTTCATTAGCAAGCATAACTCCCGTGCTTTTGGCACACATTTTCTATTTTGGGCTGCCATTGAAAACCCTAATGCAATCAATGCTAAGAAAGTGAAAAGCACTACGACAAAACGTGAAGGCCATTTGCTGCTAATATACTGCTTCCATTTTCCCGTCTGGATCTTGAGAAGCATTCAGCTACCTTTTTTGACACAACTGTACTTTCCTGTTGAAAATTGTGTGTCCATTTCCGCTAAGGGAAATGGTCAAGGGACGACTCGCTTCGCCTGTTTTTGCATTTGGCACCAAGATCTTATTAAAAGAACACTCTTCCTGGCATTCAGAATTCTACACATATAAAATCAAACACTGATGCCGTAATAAAAATACCACTCACCAATATTACACAGTCAGGGGACCCCGGTTTCATTAATGAGTATTACGGTACACACACGTTCTTTGCTTGTAGCATGCCTTTTCCATCTAATAATATTGTTTGTTAAAATCCCCTACCTCGTTGGAGTGGATCTTAAAGATTGAGTACGGCTGTAATTCTGTTTTGCTATCTTTTGTTTATTGATTTCATTTGCCCATAGAGAGAAAGTTGTGCAAAAACTTTGCAGAGCTGGGAGAAAATGTAATGAGCAAACATTGCCTCGATAGTAAACAGAGCCATTCCTTAAAAAGATAGTGTTATCCTTCGACACGCTGGCCATTTTGTTACTAATTTGCTAAAATCTTGTTCGGTTCTCGTTGCTGGTTCTGTGAAACACTCCAGGAGCGGACGGTTACATTACATGGGTGGAGACATTTCAGCTAATGTGTAAACGTGTTTGTTTGTGTTATTGTCAAGTAGTTATGTGTTGTTACCGGAAAGTTTGATTAAACCAAACTTTAGAGAACTTTTTTCAAAAATTATATGAGTGGTACTACATAGATATTATAAGGTATGTTTCTCAGTTGTTAGTCAGTGATGTATGTAATTATATTATCTATATACAAAAAATACTTTGTCTGTAGTTCAACGTCGCAAAATTTATATATTTTTTTAGCATACATTAATTTAGTAGTATAGATGTATTTCTGCGGTAACTTGACCCATGATTGATGTTCTACGTCAAAATTGTAAAGATTTCATCTGTTTTAAATTTGAAATGTACATTCTGGTGCTGTCTATGGTTTACCCTTTCTCCATTGTATTAGATCATGCTTATTGAAAATAATTAAGAGAAAGTTTACTCCTTCTTATTATAAAAGTAGACACTTCATATGCGTGCAGATTAACTACTAAAATCATACCTAAGCATTTTGCACATTGCACAAAATTTTTTGTACTTCCAGTATTATTAACGTATCCAGTTCCAGCAAGTAACTGAAGCGAGGTTGATTTTTAAATATAGACACACTGTAAAAACCAATAGCAGTATCGTAAACGTTCTCAGCATTTCTAGTAGTGATAAAAATCCTAACCTAACATTAGATACATTTTGAAACAAAAAAGAAGTTGACCTTCATCCAACTTGTTGTTACATATATGTCACTAATGTTTATAGTGTATAGCGTATAGTATAGCGTATATGAACTTTCACAATAGATGTTTGTAAAAAGCAAACGTTTCAAGATTTCATTATGGCTAATGCACTTTTAAATCTCGCTTTGAGCTGAAATGAGAGAAACCCCACAGCTGGCTCTGGCTGCCTTACACAAGTAAGTAAAGTATTAAAAGTAAAGAAAGAGAAATCCAAACGTAGCTCCAAGTTTGATCGGAGATCACGTAAGGAAAAAATGAGAGTAGAAAGTTGTTGACTTAAGGAAAAGTTGTATCTGTCCTATGTCATTGTGAGTTTACAAAATACAACTTATTTCTGGTACGAATTTGGGCATGCAGGACAAACAAAGATGAGTGTATACGAATTTAAAGGTTTAACCTTTTGCATAGCTTTACAAATAGATTCCAACTTGTTTGTTTTACAGTAGTTTATGTATATCACCTTTAACCTTTCCTACTGCTGTGGTGATCCCGCGAATTAAGTAATGTAACCTAACCATTTCTTCATTGGTTCTAATGCAAGGTACTGACAAGCACTGTTAAAATCATTTTTTCATGAAGTTTCCATCAAATCAGTAAAGTTCGAAGTTTCTGTTATTACAGGAAACATGAAAATGGTTTAAATTCTTGTTTCTAAAAGCAGTATATGCTAACTAAATTGAACGCATATAGTGACACTTTTAGTTTCTTCTTTTATTTTCGACCGGCCTTCGATCGGTAATACCTAGATTTCTGTTGCGCCTTCCGGCCGTCCTACCGTAAACGCTCTTGAAGGAAAGCGAATTTCAAAATTCTTTCTTTCAGGTAGATAGATTTAGATTAGGTCAATAGCTCGGCGGAGTACGTAGATGGGCTTAATATTTTTACCCCTCCCGTTACTCCCCCTGGGGTTGATCTCCAAAGTTGGCCAAATTTGCTCAAATTTAGAACAGGTATAGGTATAAGGTACAGGAAGGAAAGCTAAAAGATAGATAAGTAATTCCGCCGAGTGTGACCTCGATTTGTTTACCTCTTTGACCCCTAGCGGCCATATAAGTAAACTTTTTGTTTTCCTTTACGTTTGGCGGCAATAAGTCTTATTGACATGGGAATTTCGCCATTCGACTTAACAATGAGAAGGGTTTTAATATTATGGGATAATGGTAATGCTGCAGCGCACCCTTGCGGTAGAAAATTGGAATTAATTTTAACTATTAACTTTACTTTTAGCTTTAAATTTGGCTAAACACTACTGGTCGGCCGTAGATTATAAGGTTGACAACGTTTTTTCCCTAAATTTTCACTCTTTTTTCAGTTAACTTGATATTTCCAACGAATCTCAAAATTGTGTCAAACAAAAAGTCAAAAAATTGAAATTCATTAGAGAATCATTAATTAACCGTCATTTATTTTGTTTGCATACATTTTGGAAATACATATAGCTCGAACAATTGTGTAAAGGCTATGCGGGAACAACCAGGGATACTTATTTTAACATTCAAGAAAGTGCTTTACTTTCTCCTTCGTTGCTCCATTATTAAGCTGGGTCTGAAATTTCACATAAGTAGGACAAATGTGTAATACGTAAACGGGAATTATGATAATGCATCGTTAAAATGGAAGAAAGACCTGTAATAAAGGACATTGACTTTGGTTACATCCTTTACCGCGTTTACCTATAACTTTACAATTAGCACTTTACATTACAGTCGTCCCGATGATGAAATGATGTCGGTTATAAGCTCTGCTCCAAAAAGTTCTAAAAAGTCTACCATCCCCGAAGGAATCCATCACCAGTCACTTTTTCATTTAAATATGGGGCATTTGATGTTCCCTAATGTCAATATTCTCTGATGTCGGCTGTGCAACTGAAGCCCAGCAGAGTTCAGTGTTTGCAGTGTTGATGAATATTTAGCAATGGTGGAGAACATTGTTCCTGCATTTTCCCGCAGGTTTTAGTGAATTTTTCCGCTTTGACATGAATACGCGATGTCTGTGCATTAAACCACGTTGCTCGATTTTGTATGCGGTGTGATAAAATTTGCAAATTCCTTTTAATTCAACCCTTTCAATATTTCCATCGCTGCTGCTCTGTTTCTGATCTTTTTTCCTTTTGCTACGATGCCTGCTTCATTTTCTTGTTCAGGTTTCCATCTCGCAATATAATAAATGCAGTTTGGTAACGGTGTAGAGTGTAGAGGTAGAAGTAGCACGAAGTGCTGAAGGACATGACCAGACGGATACCTATAGGGAGAATAAATTGGATGGATTTATGATGAGGAAAAAAACTTGGTTTTTCTTTTGACTTGGATTCTTGCCTAACATATTCCACCGTCAGATTGGTTCTTTGCTGTGTTTGAAATGTCAATTTGCAGAAGTCGCTATACATTTTTATGAATAATGAATGTTGACCGTTCTTAAAGCGACATCAAAGGTGTTCTCTTGAAGGGAAAATTGTATGACAAGAGCAATATTTTTTACCCGCTTTTTGGATTATGAAACTTTTCCTTGATGTTGGAGTACCCCGTATATGTTGGTTAGATGGAATTTCATGGGAAAATTGAGAAATGCTGTCGAGTTAGGTGTGAGAAAAGAAGCATTGATTTAATATGCCATTTTCAATTATAAGACATGATATTTTTATATAATAAAAACACTTATTCCTTCCTTTTTGAAAACACAAACCTTATGTTCCATGTAACCCTATATTATACTGATTGTATTTTTCCCGTATTTTGTATTTAGTTAATTTAAAGCTGGTAAAGGAAGACTAAGTTAAATAGTGTAATTGTTATTGTACAAGACGTTAATAAATCCAAATTCCTTATAAACTTATTTAAAGTTTTACCAAGGTTAGGTACCAATTTGTACATGGATGACTATGAGACAAGATAACTGAACTTTATCAGATTGATTCCAACCCTACGCAACACTGAGTCGTTCATGTTTCTGGTTCTGACTAGGTATCAAATGAAAGAATTTTTGCAAATAATTTTGTTATAAGGGGTATCAACATTACAGAAATGTATGAAGAGAGAAGGTTAGAGAAAAACTAACTTTTTAACGCCGCATTACTAATACAGCTTTCCATTTGCCATTGGCATAATATTTATGTGTATGAAGATTTCCCACTTTCTTTTAATGGTTCACCTTATGATAGCGAGTTTGCTGCACAAAATACAAAATGATGACATGGTAGCTATTTCCAAAGAGTGCCTAGAATGTTTCCAACTTAAAATTCAACCCTTTTCCCACGATTATAATGTTTATCACATTATAAAGATGAGGATGGACAATAAATATGTTGTTTCGTGTCTTAGTCAAGATATAAGATCCGCCATTGAACATTTTATGGTGGTGCTGCATCTAATTTTAATCATGATATTACATTACATCATTAAAGTGAATTTCGATGCCGTATTCTGCAATGTTAATTTAACAAATGTATATTTAGTTGCATGCGTAATAAAAGAACTTTGATACATTTTGAACTGAACTTGTCATTCTACAAAATTATACAACATTTTGGTAGAGCGTATACTACAGCTGTTCTACCTTACGCTTTACAACTTTTAATACTAC
>JAHZNE010005036.1:0-24252 GCA_027744055.1 Callyntrura sp. NNG-2020
ACTATTAAAGACAATATTAATTACTTCTATCTAATATAAAATAATAGTTACTTCTCATATTAGTGCAAAATCAAATTGATGAAGGATATGAACATATGCATCATGCTACCTGTCTTAAAACAACTATCAAAAAGTGTTTTACGAATGAAACATATGCATCGGCTGAGATTTTCCGGATGTATCAATGAAAGTGTATGCATATATATGTATATATATATAATAAAAAATGAAAAGCTTAGTTTTCGGTAGAGTAAGATTCTATTACTGATCAAGATTTCAAATAAATTTAATGTTTAGCTTAAACGCCATTTCAAATAACCATGTTATATTGAGGTTCCTTTCTAATACGGAGGTTCCGTTTCACTGTTCTCCAGAACAAATAATATGTGAATATAAGTTGCATGAGGTTGTTTTTTACGCATTCGTACAGGGAGTGTAACAAAACGGAGTATTTAATATCTCAGTGCCATATGTTCAACATATTTATGGAAATCATTATATGTCGTTGATTCCATTTTCTTCTTAAAGTACAAGGACGTCTGATATTATTTGCATTGCGTTTTGTCGAACTACAAGCAATCAAAACCTTACCATGAGATACATTTGAGTAGTATATATCTGAGCACTAAATCTCTAAACACATATTCTTAATCTCATCTCACTTATCCTGTCGCTAGCAATGTGGAACGACCCGGTGATGCCAATGTTACTACAACGTGGTAGTAAAATAATCCCATTCATGACCGCCTACTCCCGAAATAACAAAAATCGTCGCAAAATCAAATTAAGTAAGAACAAAATTATGCAGGTATGTAGCATTCACTGTATGTATGTTTACAGGTGACATTACAATCTGTACTGCTCCATTAGTACAGTTATATTAGTTGTCTTTTAATAAACCTATTACGGTACGGAATGTGTGCTACCTTACACCTCATACATTTATTTAGAAGCATCGCATATTAATGTAGGCGAATACACCACAATCGTGATTCCAACAACTTCTAGGACAGGGCAACCAGTTGCGGTATTACTATAAATTATCTTTGTAAGCATCAATCTCAAGCAGAGGAAAGATCAGTCCACCACATAATAATTGTTATACGTCAATGGATCATTCTATATATCCATTTTGTCACTTCAACGCCACTAGTAATAACAATATTTGGATTACAATAATAATAAAGCTTTCGTGGAAAGTCGGGCTACAAACTTACCGTCGAATTTGCAACACGATGGTCGAACTTTTTGCAAAAGTTTTAAATATCATTGAGTACTACGTTCAAAATACTACAGGAAACAAATTATCAATAAATCACAGAAATCATTATAATTTACGTACTGCACGATTTGTAAAGCTTGTGCAAAATCCATTTTTCCTACTATTTCGCTTCATTGGGACAGCTATCATGCCCAAGTATAAATTAGCTGAACATGCATGCTTCTATGATAGATTGCTGGTATACTTGCACATCGTTTGTCACCCAAAAATTGTCAATCATCCTTGCTGGGAATACGCTGGCGACACATATTTAATATTATGCCTGATTAAAACCAGATTTACATGTAAAATTGGAAAATCTAATGGCACGCCGCTAAGAAATGATGCAGAAGGGAGACAAAACTTTCCTTTGTCCTAGAAGCGCACATCCGAAAGATAGTAACTGAACTTGAGCAAGTCACATTTATGATGTATTTTGGAAACGGGACGGCTCTCAATAATTGATTTCTAACAGTGTATTTTTTTGCCAAAGACTGTGCTCCCTGTCTGTTAGCATCGCTCCCGCTCTTTTCATTACGTACCATCCATCATATTTATGTACATACTATTCTCCATTTTCCGTACTACAATTTTGGGCAAGAAACTTTACTAATTTTGTTGTCACTACCATCAGCCCGGCTTTCAAACGTGAGGGACTGCTTTATATCGACTAGTATGGTTTAAGTACCTGCCACGCTTACACGGCTTTTCCAACTTGTCTGTGCTTGCGTAATTTGGAAGATGGATGCATGGTAGTGATCCTCTGTATATTGGTTTTGGACGTCCTGTCTGTAATTTGGTTTCCGGAATATTTTCCTTCGTACATAATGCTAAATTTATACTGTAGGAATAATTCATTTTGCAAGCACTTCGGCAGAATGCACCCTGAAGACTTAGGACACAACTTTGAATTCCGAAAATTTGCATGGAAGGTGTCGTAAGTGTTAGCTATTGGAATATGCAAATTCCATATTGTAATGTAACTCCGTTCAGAAGTTATGCTAGCATCAAATTTGTAGCCCGACTTTCCACGAATGCTTTATTCCTGAATTTCAAATATTTTAAGTAACATCAAATAAAAAAACTGAAAAACAAATCATGAGATTGTACAAAAACATTCGTAGAACAAACAGTAATTCAACAACGCCATATAAAGGAGTTTGCCCCGAGATGCAATTACATACATGATAAAACATTCTGAAAAATACAAAACACAACTTTACCGGAGAAACAATTTCAAAATTTTCATCTAATACATTTGCATTGAGTGGCTTAGGTACAAAAGCAGGTACGCATAATGGACAGCTCCAAATACGTTGTAACTTGACTTTAAGGTAAGTTGGGTCTGATAGTGATAAAATACAAGAATGTATATGGAAATACCTAAAACAATGTGAACACTGCAGAAACCCATACATCTTTTGAAGACTTTTTCTTAGTCTATTGTTACTGAAAACTAGTGTAATTTTTCCCGTTGAACGTCATAATTCTCTCATCTGTTCAAGCTATTTCCCCAAATAACGCGCATTCAGGTCCATCTGAATATTCCTTACTGCGGTCATCCAGATCAAGCGGGTCCCACTGCATTTCCCATCATATATGTCCATCGAAGACGTCGTGGTGCTCTGGCAGATCAGTCAGTATCATGTTGTACTTATTGGCTTGGGTCACAAGTTCCTTAATCAATGGCATCTTACTGTTTTACAAAAAATACAAGGGGGAAATTATAATGCGCACCCTACAGTTGAATACAGTGGATTAATCTTACAGTTTCAGAAGCGCTTTGTTTGCATAGCTTCACTTCTAGCTATATCGTACTGTGGCATAGTGTTAGTTGCTAATATGCCAGTAGCAGTTCGGTAGTACTTCTTGTCAGGGTAGAGTGTATGGGTAGCGTTAGGTGTTCTCAATATCTGTCCACTTTGCATGTTCTAGTGGATGAATTATGGTAATATACAACTAATAGCAATTTCACTATTACATTGCACGTTACAATTTTTCACTGAAAAATCACTGATTTTTCAAAATCAGTGAATTGAAAATTACACTGCGACATTCCCCTTTCAAAACTGGTCACAACAGTGTTAAGCTTATATTTATTGATGCAGGCAATCCCCAATTTAAAAAAACAAGAGACACTGAAGTAGCACGACTCGACTCTTTGATGAGAAATCTATACGACTTTTGTATTTTAAGCCAGCGTTATTACCAAGATCTGGATGACGATGAATTTTATCATCTTCGTCATAAAGCACCAATAAAGCCGTGTTGTTTAAAATATAGGCACAGGACGTCTGGAGAAGGGACTATGGAGAAAAGGCAAACGAACAACTAAAGTATATACCATGATGATCTGCAATGTTTATAAAAGAGATATTTCAAGAAAAGAAAGCATGATATTTGCAGTTTTGCATATATGTTACAGCAATTCTTTGAAAAATACGGGATGACATGATGATATGGTATTAAGAGAGAAAGGGCAAAAACGTGAGAACGTTAAGGTACCACAATTGTAGTTTGATCATGGTAAACAGGTTGAGAGAAAGAGCAAGGAGAAAGAAAGGAAAACACAGAGAGAGAGAGAGCATTAACCAACTGATAGCTCTTTCTGTACGGAGAATTTTTCAGGCTTTTTTGTAAAGCAGTGTGAAGAACAAACTACGACAGAGGAGAAAACAGAGAGAGAGAAAAGAAAAGAAAAAAGTTTTTGTGGGCAAGAAAAAAGTGTGGATGTAAAGTAGCAAAATGTAATACATAATGTATCTATATGCAAATATGCAACATCTTTTGCAATTTTTTCGCTAGTAATAAAAAACGTACCGTTGGTGGGTGTCTGTGATGAAAAGTAGAATATGGATGTACATATGTGTGTAGGTGAAAGAAGAAAATGACGAGAAGAGTATAAATGTGAGGATAAAATTTGTTCTCTTGTGAGTGTGTGTGCTACTTTTGACTCTACTTTCACTTTGTTCGTCTGTTCTATCACTGCGATGATCATGACGATTTTGATGATGTACTTCTTCTGGTGTTGTTAGTTAGCTAGCTGGGTACTAAAACATGGATCTGGAAAACATGGACACATGCAAAGGTAGCAGAGAAGGGGAAAAAGTTGGGAGAAAGTGGGGCGTATCACTAAAAGAAAAGCGGGAATTTGCAAAAGAAGGGAGAATATAAGTAAAAACGGAGAAAGAATGAAAAGGGTGTAAATTTTGAAAGATTCTCAGCAGTTGATAAATGTATACCAGTAGTATATGTACCAATTCTTTTCGTGCAGACGCGAGTCTTTGGAGAGATGGCAATGCATTTGTTTTCAGAAAATTTGTTCACGGAGTGCATTGCCTGGAATCAAATGTAGGCATTAGGAGAGTGTATACTACTCTCGGGAAAAGTGAAGCTGGCCCGTATGCAACAGCAGTATGTGTGCTTATGAAGATATTGCAACATCATCCTGGCTTCAAATATAAAAAAATATTGATTAAACCGGAGAAGTTTTGTATTTTTTCTCTAACAAATACTGCAATTACAAAATGCACCGGTTATCCGAAAACGCGGCAACCCTTTACTACTGCGCACATTTTATTAAAAGTTTAATAACTTTAAAAAATTCAGAAAAATTAAAATATTGAAATGAGGTGCTACCATTTTTATAATAATATATAGGTTGCAGTGCTTAACAAATTCTGTAATGTAAAAATTCTCATATTCGAGAAAATAAGTAACAAAAATTAAATCGCTTCAAAACCATTTTAAAATGTAGTTTTTTACAACGTAAATTGAGCCAATTTATTTGTCCTTTCCTCCCTGTTCAACTAAGGATGACATGACTTACAAATGAAATGTATTTTGGTGCACAGCCCATTAGTTGACTACATTCTTACTTATTTCTGTATTTACTTTCTACATTCCATGCACGTGTGTTCTCCCATTTATTCTGCTAAACTGCATTCACTGCACACTTTCTCTCTCTCTCTCTCTCTCTCTTTTTTTTCTTTATTTCTATCTCAGCTGAAGTAAGGGCCATGTCTACTAGTTCATGTTTAGTTTTCGCGGACGTGTCATCGTCTCTGCTTTCTCCGACTTACTTCTTTCTACTGCTCAACATGCATAATGAGATGAATGTGCATTATCCAGTGGGAGCTTGGAACTCACTAAAGGAGAAACGCGAAGTGCGAATATTTTAGAAGATTCACACTATTATTATCATCATCATCATCGGAAATCACATCAATCGTATTCCCTTGAGCGGCAGCAGTAGTATAACCGTGGCAGAGAAAGCATAATTTTGTATATTTTATATTTTTTACTTTCTCAATGCACTTATTCGTATCTTTGTTTCTCGCTCCGCAAAAAAATTCCACACTAACTCTCCCCTTTCGTCTCTCTGACTAAAAAATGAAACGCTTATCCGCTTCTTTCCCCGACTTGCAAATACCCTATAAGGAGGTAGGGAAAGTGTTTCTTGGATTACCTTCATTTGTCAATACCATCCTCTTTCCATGTAGAACATAGCCCGGGAAATGGAAAAAACTTACGGAAACTTCATTTTACGTGTTCATTATTTCCCCTCCGGCTCTTTTTGCAACTGTGGCGCTACAGTCAAATTCCACCATGTTGATACGACGACGACGATCACGAAAAACTTTTTGGCAAAGACAAGCAAAAAAGTGTGGGACAAGTGAATATACGAAGAAACGTTTTGTCCTGGCACTCCCATTTCTCTCCCATAAATAAGAAAACAATAGGGCTAAATTTGAAATCGATTCTGGTCGAAATTTTTGGCAACTTTTCGAGAAATAGCGGTGATCATAATGTAACATATATAATGACTGTAACGGTTTATCCTGGAGAGTAAGACATGATCGCTCTAAGTTTCTGAATTATTTCCCCCATATAAATATGTCTATAAAAGTAATGTTCCCAGCTTCCTTGGGAAATAGGATACGGGATCGTCATGAAAATTATAATATGCTATCCATCGTAATGCTGAAACCACAACCTCAATCTGATACGATATTCTGTCGTCATGATAGGATCATCCTTCTCAGTTTCTTTTCTATTCTGCTTTAACTGCTCGATCTACATAATCGGCGCTATATATTTTACATTTTTAACTTTTATCTTTACCCAGAATTATTTTTATGAGGGATTTGGACTTCTTTTAACAGGGTTGCAGAAACTGGGGGCCCGGGGGGCATGTCCCCCCACATTGAGTTTTTCTACAGTAGGGAGGGTAGTAAATCTGACGCATAATATTGTATACGTTTAAACTCTTCTCCTCACACTCTGGCAGTCTTGTCCTTTCATTTTCTCCATTTCTCAAATTTTGCTTTTGGGTAAAATGATGGTCGCGTCAATGTCTGTTTCTGCTAGTATGCATTTTAATCGTAGCAGTCTTCTGGTGTTGACAAGTCACTACAGAGGTAACTTTGAGGCGGAGATAAGGGAAAATCATTTGGTGTTTTCCAACGAAAAAATCCTAAATTCAAATTATGCTTCAATATAAATCGAGGGCAGGGGGAATTGTACTACTTTTATAATTCATGACAAATGTCGAAAATGATTACATTTTATCTCTTCATGAAACAGCAGGAAAAAGTAGTCAATAAATTTGTCAATAAATACAAAATATGCGCAGATTTACCTTTTCAGTAGATTTTTTCCATGCGTCCTATGTTAACCGGTTGAGATTTGTGTAGGAAAATGAGAATTTTTAAAGAGCAAAACCAATGATTTTAGGGAGCTATGGGACATTTTCATCAAAGTAGTTTGTAATGTCATCAAAGAAAAAATATTACCACCAAAAATACTTGAATTAAATGACAAGTCATTTTAGCATATGGTAGACGGATGCATTATTCATCGACAGAAACAATATTATTAAAAAATGGTGTCGCATAAATTATAAGATTGATGAACACCGTAGAGAAACACATTGGCCTACTTTAATGTTACTTATTCTGTATATAGCTCACGTATGGCTGTGTACTTCAGAAAAAACTCTTTTCCGCGAAAGCAAAAAAACTACCACAAAGTCTTCACGTAAAAGTAAATTGACGCTTTCCATATTTTATTATCTGAAGCTGCTGCCTGACTTTTCCAGCTGAATGATGAAATGACGGCATAGAGAAAGTTACACACCTTTACCTATTTTTATCATTCTTTTCAGTTCTCTGTGTTTGACACGTTGAAGTTCTCTGTGTGGATATGGGATGCCCTGGATAGATTAGAGCTTCAAAAAGAAATATGGTGAAAGCAGGAAGATCGAAAAAGAAAGCAGGTAAAAGGAATAAAAAATATAAAAATAGTAACCCTTCCGAGAAAGGCGACAGCAGCCACGACGGTTTAAAAGAGAAAGATGTAATGTTATGAAATCGAAATGAAATGAGAACGTGTGTTGTTGATACAGAAATGGGGAAAACGTGAGGGAATTTTGCCAGGTGTACAAATTCACCAAGCCCAGCAAACGCTACAAATTTCCAATCACTCTCTTCCAATTCAGGAGATTATATGAAGAAAAACGGAGGAAAGAGAGGGGGACCCTTTTTCTTTAGGCACCGCAGTAGTGCTAGTAAAGGCAGCAATAATGTATTTATGACGAGAAGGCTTCATCCCAGAAAAAAGGAAGAGAGCAGAAAAGGAAATTTTCTCCCGTTTTTCTCTCTTTCATGTAGGCAGTCCATCAGTTTACTACTGTGTGCAGAGATGAGACAAGACGTAAAATAGACCAAATGATATAATTTTAAGAAAGAGCAGAAAATGTAGCTGGGAGGCTGAAAATGGGAAAGGAGGATGAGGAATGATGATTTGCTTTGGTGGCTATATGCTGATCCGACGACTGAACAAGAAATGAAATCGTATTGAATGAATAAATTGGGAGGAAGTAGACACAAAAATGATCGTGCTGGGATACGGGTGCAAAGTTACCAGCACGAGGTAAAAGAGGTTCAAGAATATAAGAATAAAAGGTGATATAGTTGAAGAATTTTTCCTTTCTATACAGAAGTAGTTGGCTTAAGGCATTTTTATGGTTTCAGATTAACTTTGGTGGGGATTTCAAAAGTAGGGAAATGGAAAAAATAAGAAAGGAGGATGCGTCGCCTGGATGCGTAATATATCCAAGCTACCATAGAAAAACGAGTTCTCTTAAAAATAGCACGGAGAAAGGGGGAAAATGAGTCAAAGAAAGTAAAAAAGTAAGGTTGAAAGAAGACTGGGCGTAGGGGAAGAAAACATGATCAAATCTTGTTGTTTTTTCATTTGATTCTTTAGCTTTTTACACAGACATTTTAGCTGCTTACTTTGCCTGTTTCTCTCGTTATGGGAACTGTTTGATAACAAGAGAGGCCATATAACAAACCAAACGGAATGCATCCTCCCATAAAAAAATCATAGTTTTTGTGCTCACTCTGACCGTCCTTTTTTGCAGTTTCTTTCCGTTTTGTATTATACATTGTTATAACATATCTTAAAATATTTATGTCGAAAAAATTCTACTGGAAAACTATGGCTAAAGTTTGGAAGAAAAAGTAACTTGAAATTGCTGTGATAAGGCGTTGTTGATAATTTAATTATTTTAACTATTTAATTTTATAATCTAAATTATTAAACATACGTTCACCTAATAACGGTGTTTGTATTATATCATATAGACGCACCAGCTACAATTTCTGGATGGGTTATTCATGAATTCTCAAAAAATGCACTGCAAAGAACTGGTCTTTTAAATTGAAAGGTTATCGGGGTTAATGGGGGCTTCACCTTCCCTCCCTATATCCCTTAATTGACCTCAAGCGGGCGGTACACCAACTGATGCGCCTAAACAATTGCCAAAAATTGACTTACGGCAATTCCAAGAGTTCCAGTTCCTTTAAACGACGAGACGACAGCAGTAACAACACGACCTCAATGTTGGAAAGGAATTCTCAGCTTATTCTTCCGCGGACGAATGGTTACCTGAAATTGCTCAAACCGAAGTATGAACTTCTCCTCCCCCAAACAAATTAACCAACGGTACTATCACGGTGTCTGGGGTCACGGATTCTAATTGCCGTGAAAAGAACAAAATACTTTATTATCTGAACCACATAATAGTAATTGCATCATACAACTCAGTTACGCTTTTCATATTTGTCAACAAAATTGTTTTTTTAATCCCTTTATTAATTGCACACCAGTTCTCAAGGTTTATCAAACAATCTTGCATTTTTGTGATACCGTCGTCAAAATTGGTACAATCATCCGCGTACAAAGTTGTTGGCAGAGTGTGTGACTTTTGGATATCATTGATATACAGTGAGAAGGCTAAGGGTCTAAAGCAGGACCCTGGAACACAACCATTGTCAATCTTAAAATAGTCAGACAGTCTTGATATTAATTATTTTAAAACTTTCGATCATAAAAGTAACTACAAAATAGCCTAACTAAATAAGGGCGAAGGTTGAACTCGTCCAACCTTTTTATTTCTGAGTTTGTTTTTATTTACCGAGTAAAATGCCTTATGAAAGTCGACGAAAACTGCAAACCCTTTCCCGTTCCGTTTCTCAATAATTTTAAATATATTCTGTGTAAATAGGCTTACCGCACCGCTTATACAACTTCGCAATTGGTGTTGCACAATAACTAAAAATGAAAAAAGGTTTCAAGGTAGTGTCCCCATAGTCACAAATGTTGGCTTTGCAATGGCAAACCGTGGGGCGCTGTTGGCTTTGTGTTGTTTGCCAACTGTGCCGAACACAAGTACTGTACCATTGATGGGTCAGTATGGAAGTGAGATACTGACCAATGCAGTGATGAGACCATATTATAGTTAATTTCGTAATAACTTTTGATGTTGGGTAAACTTTTTCTTGATAATGGTCCAAGCTGGTTTAGGAATGAAGCCATTATTCTTGTTCATATTATTGTGGTTACGAATATGTAGATCTTATTTCACTTTTCTTCTGAAGCTGTAGTTTTCAATTTTGATTAGGCGAATGTTTTTAGGATCCATGAGGTGTCCAGTTGAACATACATGGTTGGCGACGGCTGACTCGTTAACATTTCCATTATTGACGTGATACATATGTTGGGTACCTTTTTTTTCAAAACCTTGGCGTGATTCACCGATGTTTATCTCTACGCAGGGATAATTGTCGTTTCACTTACAGGACCATTCGTAAATTCCAGATAAAACGGTGTGTTTTTTATCTTTGTATCTGTTTAGACGTTGAGAAATTTTATTTATTGGTTCATATCCTATTTCAAAGTTGGTGTGACGTCTCAAATAAGATGCAATAATGTCAGTAATGTGAAAATAATATGGAAGAATAAACCAGTTTCTGCAACTCGTGAGAATCTTTGTCAGAAGAAGGACGTCAAATAATCGTGGTGGTGTTGTTAGTTTGACTCGTTGTATTTCAATTCGTTTTTTGATAAAATTAGATGGATATCCATTACTACGTAAAGTTGACACAAAATCCAATTGTCTTTCGATGTAAGTTTCGTCACAAATAAGTAACGCTCGATTTACTAGACTGTCAACAACCGATATCTTGTATGCCATGGGGTGTGATGCAAAATTGAGATACCGATTAGTATGGGTTGGTTTCCTATATACACAGTGTTCTAAAGTGTCGTCTGGAAGTCGATAAATGAAGATGTCTAGAAAAAATTGTCCAGTTTGTTGCGTTTCCCAAATGTCAAAACTATTTTCTTCTTTGGTGGCGAATTGAATAGATGGATGGAAATTGTTAAGTGTTTAATATTTCGGGTAGTTTTCTGGATTTAACGACAGCATAGACATCATCCATGTATATTGTCCAGAATTTATTGAAAGGATGCTGTTCTACAATTGAATCTTCCAAGAATTGTAAACACATATTGGCAATTACTGGGCTGATCGGAGAACCCATAGGTAAGCCATTATGTTGTTTGTATATATGTTGTCGGAATCGAAAGAAATTTGATTTACAGCGTATTTGTATGAGCTTCATGAATTCAGTAATTGTGAAGTTGGTATGCTCGGTCCATGTTTGATCTCTTTCACTGCGTTTCTCCATGTATTTCAGAGTAAAATGGACTGGTACGTTGGTGAAAAGAGAAACAACAACAAAAGAAACCATTTTGTATCCTCGTGGTATAGATAGATTCTGAATTTTTAGATAAATGAATAACTGTTTTTAGTAGTATATTGCCATTTGTTAGATACATGTTTAAAGGCATGGTTTATATGTGATGCAATTTTATAAGTTACTGACCCTCTGAAGTCAACAATTGGTCTTCATGAAATATTATTTTTGTGAATTTTAGGTAAACCATATAATACTGGCGTAAAAGCTTGTACGGGAAACCAACGTTTAAATTGGGATCGAAAATATTTAGTTTTATCAATTAGGAACTTTTTGTTTTTTGAAGCTGTTTTTTGTTCTTTTTCGTAATTTCTGTTGATGTATGTCTCTAAAACGGAAGAAATTGATGTTTCGGTGGTATCAATAGGATATGTTGTCATTTACTGGTAATTGTGAGTGTCAGTGTACAGTAGGTCGTAAATCTTGGAATCGCAGTAAGCTTTTTTCATGATAACGGTGGCATTGCCTTTGTCTGCTTTGATGAATATGATGTCCTTGTGAGAACAGATTTTACGGATCGTTTTGTTATTCCAGTTACTTCTGATAATTCTAATTAATTTTTAGTAAGAATGTTGTCTACACCTCTTCGAATTTCTTCAATTGTGTCTGAATCTGTTTTTAATCGATCTGGACCGGAATCAACAGCTCCCATGATATCAATTGCTCCATTTAGGTCTAGACTTTTTGGAATGGAGTAGTTTAGGCCAAGGGATGGAATCGTCTCTTTGGTTTCAGTAGGTTTATAGACGTCATCAGCTAGGTTTTTTATATTTTTAACCAGTAAACATTTTTTCCATGGAAAAACGTATTTTTACCACTTGAAGTGGAAAAATAACTAATTTTAACATGCAACACATGTATATGTAAGTATATTTACGTACATATATATACAAATCTAAAACTGTTCACATGTATGTGAATAAATATATATTGTAATTGATTAGTAGTAAACCGTACCACTAATAATAATACTAGTACTAATAACATGAAGACCGTCAAACTGATAAACAAATTTAATTATAAAAGGTACTGACGCTCACAGGACGTACTGACGCTTTTAGGGAAACTTCTCAATAGACACATCTTATTTAATACAAACACGTAGTATTACACGAAGATAACATTTGAATAACTTGAAGATAAGTAAGATTGAAAAGATTTTTTAAAAATGAACGGGGTTTAAAAATGCCGGTAAGAATGGCAAAGAGAAACGAATGACAACAATGCTTCCATCTTGTGATCCAACATACATAAATATGGTCCAAACATCAATAGAACACAGTATAAGAAGAAAAACCATGTTAAATCACGGTCACATTGGATTGTAACATGCCAATTTGGTAATCGTAGTGTTTTCCAGTCTAATTCGCCATTTTTCCCCATTTTTCCATTTTCCCATTTTTACAAGAGTGATTTTTACCACTCCTTATTTCCATATTTTTCCAAACTTTTTTCCACATCATTTTTCACAATTTTTTTCCTGTCTTTAACGGTGTTAAGGTGGTTTGATGTTGTGGGAGATATGTGGACATGTCTTCAGCTAAAAGAAATTCGAGTTTTTTCTGGTGTTTAGTATTCATAGTTGTAGAAATATTATCATATTCTTGTTTCATCAGATTTGAAAACATTTTGTTTAAATCAGGACAGTCATTAAGAAATATGTTATGTAAATTAGTGTATATTTTATTGATCTTATCTTTTTGAATGAACATAATCCTGATGACTTCTTTTAGTAGTTTGTGCTCCGTTCGTTCTATAATTTTCTTGGTTCTTCTGTCGTCTCGGTATGGATATTTAATGCGAAGTCCATTGGGAATAACGTGTAATTTCTTACATTGGAGTAGAAATTTGAGGTGGCATTCCTTCTTTGCTATTTGATGTTGACAGCTCTTGATCTTATTGAGCATAAGGATGTCAGCAGACTCGCGCCTGCGTGAAAGTTTTTCTTTTAATAAGCTCCATCCACCGTTCATTTTTAAATGATAGATAACACGGGATTGTTTGTTGGAAAAATTGAAAGGAAATTTTTATTGTCAAGCTTTCGAATAGAATCTCTAATCTTCATCAGGACAAAAATCAAGACAAAAACACTGATTTTATTGTCAAGCTTTCGAATAGAATCTCTAATCTTCATCAGGACAAAAATCAAGACAAAAACACAAACAAATTTAGGAATGTTAAAATTTTTTGGTTGAAAATGGAAAAGAAAAATGTTTGTTGATGGAAGTTGATATTATTGTTGTTAGTAATATCGTTTCCTTGGGTAATTCCTATCCCTCCCTTATTACGTTGAAAAAATAATCCATGGATATGAAAATAAAAAAAATGATTGGGGTGGCAAATATTATATAATATGAAAATATTCATTTTCCTTCAGTTGGCGAAATAGCAGTACTCCTTATTTACTTTTGTGGTGAGTAAAAGTAAACATTACAAATTTTTGATTGATTGAATTGATTTTAAGATGTTAGATTCGATATTATTTTCAGTACTTCAGTTTGGTCTAGACAGTGGAGTGCATTCTACGTATTTTGAAGAAGTAAAAGGGTTAAATATCAATTTTAAAATAGTTTACTGTTATGTCGTATAGATTACACCTTTTACAATGTGCAACTGATCTACTAATGTTATTACAAACGATACATTATTATCATTTTTTGTATTAATTACATTGTTCACAAGTTAATTCATTAATTTTAATGAATGCATCGTAATCACCGCTCGTTGAAATTTGTATTGGTAACCATTCTGCATCGTCAATAAAACATCGCTGGGCATGTGCTAGCAGTGTTCTGGTGCCATACCTTCATAAATATTATCGTTGTGGGCACCGCACTGGAAAAGGGTTGGCATTCAGTGACTTTATTTACCGATGCTGGTACCGGAACTGTATATCAATAAGTTACTAGCTTGTGTTGGCATGGGACAGAAAAATCGGTCAAACCAACGCAAGTTATGCGTTGAGTTGCCAGTGTGGGCCATTAGAAATTTTGGTTGTTGTGACGGTCGGGGTGATAGTCAAAACCGATATCTGTGCACAGTATCCCCCTTACAGCGTCCCTAAGTAATGTAGCTTTTTGTCTTAAAAATGGAATCCGGATTTTGCATAAAAATGAGAAAAAACAAAAAATATCGTATTGTTGTGTACCATAAAGCAGAACTATATTTAATAAATACCTCCCGTGTTAGCACAACACTCTAGCTCTACATTCAACAACACCAATACGTCATATGGATTGTTGGAGAAAAAACGTCTAGCTTATTGTAATACCTCTCTGTCCGTGATTTGTTTCTAGGAAGAAAATTTCCCAACATGTTATAGGGGAGAAAGTGCACAAATGTACCCCACAAAAATCCCTCCAATACATCATATCCTGGTGCTATATTATTACTTTTGTGCGGGTAACAAAGTAAATGCGTTGCTCGTCTTGCTTGCTTGAGTGATGGCGCAGAAGGGAAAACTAATCCCAATCGAAATGAAATAAGGATTTGGTGCGGAACAATTGCAATTTGACAGAAAGAATGAAACGGAGAAGGAGAGAGAGAGAGAATGAAAGAGAAAAGAAACGACGCGTAACAAAAAACAACATGACTATAACATAACTCTATTATGATATGGTGATTATGCTGAAGAAAAAAAGAGATGGAAAGGTAAACGGAAACATTTTTTTTACTTTCATCCCCCCTCTTCCTATGCTTGTGTGTATGTATCTGTGAGTGCACATGAATGATTATTTGGACATTTTACTTATTATAACTCATATCATATTCCAACTTTCACCACCATGCTGTACTCTCTGATGCCGACACGACATTGTAGAGTGGTTGTGTAAATGGAACAAGTTTTAAGTATTTCCTTTGTCCCTAGTAACAATAAGCACTTTTTAAATCCACGTGCGCTCTAGTACATGGGAATTTGAGTGTTTGCACAGGTGACAAACGTCACCAGTAATGTGACACTTTCTCCCTTTCCTGGGACTAATCCAGAGGAAATTTGTGAAAAGAAAATGGGACCAAAAAATGAAACAAACTCGAATAAAACTTTCCGAAACGCTGAAGCCGGACAGGAGGTGCACTATTTATCAATAATTTTGCAATCTGAAACCGTTGCATATATGATATTCCAGGAAACTAAACAAAGCCTGATTTGTATGCCAAGGCCATAAATTTATTTACTTCCCCCGAGCTTTCACTATTTATTCAATTGTGTGTCGGGAAAACTAATATGTTGTGTAATTCTAAGATAGACAATTACAAATTCAAAACCATCTGATAAATTCATACAAATTCGCCAAAAAAATAATAGTCTGATCCCTGGAAATATTGTCAACGCAGGAAACACAAAGAGCCTCACCTAATTTATTATTCCCCATTATTTCTTTGTTTTCCCCATTTTTCTCAAGAAAGTCTAATAAAGTTACAAATAACACATGTCTCATAATATTTCCTTTCCTCTCCGTTTCAAAGTAGATATAATCACATAGCAATTTCCTTGAAACATTGTAAATGTGCTGCTGCCAGTTTGACAAATTTACAAGTTTTTACTCCGCGAAAACTTTGAAGCTCCAACCGGTTTCTCGTTTCCCAACGATTTCTCTCTTATTTATATTCTCTTTAAAGAAAAACTTTTCCATTAACCTGTGCTTCTTCCTTACTATCCATCTCTCTCCCCATTTTATCTAAACGTACATGTGTTTTCTGTGCCCGTCACGTCCTTTGATTTCCCCCACTTTCTCCTCTAAAACACATTTTGTTAAAAACAGCAAGCAAGTTATTGATAGAGCAATACGTGAGTAACAGTCGGTGTGGGAAAAATAGAACAGGATGTCAAACAACAACAACATAAACCACCCGATACCATGTGCTGCTGAGATAAGGGGCATTGATAACAAATTTTGAGTTTTCTCTGGCTGCGCCTGCTGCACATTTCATTTTTCGTCAGCACCATTTATTTTTTACCTCAACGCCTGGAATAAATGACGGGATGATTATACGGAACAGTGTTACACAAGTTATCCATATTTATATGCATCTTTAAACAAACCCATATTATACTAGACTGCTTTGCTGCTGCTTTTTTCACGGTGTCGTTTTGTCTTGTGTGACAGCAGATTGTTGTTCGTCCTACTTTGTCATCGTGGCACCACCGTCACCAGCAGCGTCATCAGAGCATATACAGAAGATACTACATTTTTTCACTTATCGGGTAATATGAAAGTGAAGCCGCCCCTTCTCTTTTTTTACGCGATATGTGTGGTTCGTTGAAGACGACAAGGTACTTGTACCCGGACGCTGGCAGTTATACAGACTCGAATATATTGTATGGTGCATACACGTTGTCGTTTGTGTATTTGATTATGGAGAGAGAGAGAGGGAAAAGACAGCCAATATCCGGAGGGACGGCAAGTCCAATTTCCTTCTTTTTCACTTTTTTCTCTTTTTCCCAGAAAGTCTTGTAAGGGAAAGTCCCTGTAAAAAGAAGGTATATTTAAAGGAAAAGAGATGATTTGCCATCACCAAAACGATCATCTTTTTTGTTAGATGGATGGCTGAGGATGATGATGAGAATGATGGGGAGAGGAAGTGGGTTATATTAGATATTGAGCGAATGAATATGTAACGGATTTTTGGAGAAAAGTCGGATACAAAAAATGCGAGAGATATTGTCGACGTGTTATTCTTTTCCTATCTTTTCTCTCTCTCTTTCTTGGTCCATAAGGTTTTTGGCTGTCACTGGGAAACGTAATAAAGAATGCACTGCTTAGCAAAATAAAATGTGGAGAAGATGCTCCGTTTGAGAGAACGGAAGAAATATTTTCTTTGAAATTCTACAACAGGGGAGACTGTTAAAAGGGAAAGCAATAAAGAGAAAGGAACCTGAACTAAATTTTTGGTTGTCTTCAACAACATCCCGTACCCTTCTTTCTCTCTACTCACATACGTCCATTTATGGAAAGGTAAAGAGAAAGTATATATGTACACGGGTTTTAAAGGAGAGGTCGGTTTCTGTTGTGACCTTTCCGTCGATGCCATTTTCACGCCTGCTTTACCTTCTACTTTGCTTTTAAAGAGAAAGTGAGTATGCGTGAAGATAGGGTGAAAGAAGAGAAAAGGCGTCATCTTGGTAGAAAAAGGGTATAACCCATTAAACTGCCTGTCAACGTCTTTCTGTGTAGTAGCTGGGGAATTCTGGAAAAAATTCTTGGCCATATTTATTGCAATACCAAATAGACGCAGGAAAATAGTAGGTGAAAGTATAAAAAGATGATAATATGAATGAATGGTTTAAGAAAGTGTTGGTGACGACAACGGCAGTAGGGTACAGTGGCAACAGTGGTGATATGGTGGAGGGATAATGATAACCTATCGTTTTTCTCCTCTTGTCACCCACTGAAGAAACGACTGTTTGGTACAATTCCAGTTGTTGCCACTGTCACAGCAGAGTTTTTCCATAAATTGTAACTATGTGCAAGTCAACTTTGTCGTTTTCCCCCTATTTTTTACATACAAGACGAATGACTTGACTGACTTTTGGAACAAGTAGGAGAGAATATTTGGAAGCCAAGTATAATATGGATTGTGCTCAAGGAAAATAGAAAAAGTTATGTTCAACATTCACAGTAAAGACGGTTGACAGGGAAAGTTGTACTGGAAGCACACTGTTGGTGCTGACGGCAAGTATTACCGAAGTAAAGAGAAAAAAATACTTTTGTTTGTGTAGAAACCAAACTATAGTCAGGAACAAAGTCACTCAGTAGTCGTCGTGGTCCCCGCCATTGAAAAAAAAACTTTAGAAAAACCAGGAACAAAAAATAGTTGTTAAATAGGAAAATGTCGTCAAGTGGTAGAAGCAACACAAAAAGTATTTTCCCCGAGTTTCCTGTCCAGCAAAGAATATTTCAGCTTTTGTCGGGAGAAAAAAGAAATTGGGAAATAACTCGCTAGCACGCGGCTGTGCTTTCTTTTTTCGTGGTCATCCTGGAGAAAACAAGTGGTACGGGAACGACTGTTGGTAAACAGTAGGTAACGCAATTCAAAGAGAGAGAAATGTTTTTGCTGTAGATGTATTTTTGTCAGTTGGGAGATTTCCCATATAAATACATAGAAAAGGAAAGTAACGTGAAAAAGGGAATTAGCCTTTTTCTCTTGGAAGCCCACAACAATTTCAGGGATGTTTAGATACCTTTCCACTTTAAAGTAGGCCCAGCGGTAAAGTTGTATCATTACCATCAGAAGGAACATTTTAAGAAGTTTTCGGGACACAATATCATAAATTTTGGCGACGGTACCGTATTTCTGCGCCCTGGTCATTTCTTATTGGATTTCTGTAAGAATATACAGACATATTACATTACTACACGCGTCTTGATATGAATCGATGCATGTGGAATGTTTGACTGGCCCATCTCTGGAGCTTTTTTATACTTTCGTATAATCCTGCCATAAAAATGGACATAGGATTCTCGTGTGGCGAGACACACAAATCTTGTAGTTTCTTACAAAATAGGCGACACACAAGTCTTTCCGGAGAAAGAAGGCAAAACATTGTTCCAAGGCGCTTCGATCAGGATAAAGATGACACCATGCAAGTGGCATTGAAGAAAAGAAAGCGTACCACTTATAAAAATGTATTTTTTCTGTGCGACCTGAGCGTGTCCAACGGTGAAGGTCGAAGGGCTAAGGCCACCGAGAAAATAAAACAGTGTGATGTCCAATGTCGACAGTAAGGAAAAAGAACACTGTAAAAGCGAAAGTAGTAAACGGGAAAATACATGCATCCGGTTTTATCTTGTCTCCTTTCTACATTGTCGTCCGTCATGTTGCCAGCCACAGGGAAAATGAGCGACAAAAGAAATAATGGGGAAACGAGACACTCCGAATAGAAAATTTATTTCGAGCTTCTTTAAAATTTCTTTTTGTTGCTTCAATTTTCATTTTAAGCTGTCCTTCTCTCACAACAAAGTTTGGGTCACGAATGAAAAGAGGGCATTTTATTTGGGCGGCTTTTATTCGGCTACTCTAGTCCTACCTCAACTTCTGGCTAGATTTCAATAGGGGAATTCCTCTTGTGTAACTACAGCTGAAGCTGTCTCTCCTTCCAACGAAGAAACTATTTTGATCAGCTATTTCCTGTGGGGTCAAATAAAACCCGTAATAACCCGGTTTTCCACACGATATTAGCTTCAGTGCTCGTAATACAACAGTTTATGCTGAATCTTCTTAGATCAAACTTCCCCAAGAAAGCTCTTTTCATGCAAGGAAAATCCAATTTTTACAAGGTATGCAATATTTGACTTTTCGGTGGCTACCCAAAAATACTTTGGCAGGTGACTCTTATAGTATTCTTGAATTCTGCGAAGCATTTCAATGTTCCTTTCACCAATAGAGAGACCTTTAACACTCTCCTTGGATGGTGTCTAATAATTCTTTTGTTAAACTTTCCAGACACATTCAACATCAGTTTTTGTTGTAAATGAAATTGCAAGTTGGTTAGACCGAGACTGGCATAACAAATTGTAGTTCGAAGCACATTACAAATACTTGCATTCCCTTTGTTCGAAAATACTCCAAAATTTTTGATGGAGAGGAGAAAAGCGGCATGCATTAATGGCATGTCTCTAATTACAATACATCCTTGGGCTAGCTGACGCCAACCTTCAACTTTATTTTTGCTACTTTTCTCCATCTTTTGATCCATCCAACTTAATCATTATCCCACTTTCACCCCATCCGCGAAAAGCAGCCTCATCAGCACTTACGTCAATAGGACTTTGGCAATAATTCGATAATACACATCTCATTTTTTCTCAAGAAAGAAAAACTCAAAAGAATAACTTGGCAAAATCGGTGAAAACGTGATTCCACTTAACAATTGTCCCTATTCTGTCTTTTTGGCTCATTGAGTAAAATCCTGTCTTGTATTACCCCTTATCTCCAACTACTGCTTATGCCTGGTCATATTTCATTCAAAAATTTAAAATTCGACAGACGAAATTTAATAATCTTACTTTTTCTGGAAGAGTGCATACCCGAGAATAATCCGGAGAAAAGTGGGAAATAAATGAAATGAGCATCTCATAAAAGGATTCTCTCTCACACATGGAAAATTCGATCAGCATTTTCTCTTTCTTCTCTCCAGCACCCATTTTCTCTTCTTTTTCGTTAGAGCGCTAAAAGATAATCATGACGATGATGACGACGATGATGATGATGATTAGACGGGTAATATTTATTTCTTTTCCAGCACACTTCTCCCTCCCTATTTTCTACGTCTCTCACGTCTGACGCGTCTAAATGTGCAGTGATGTATGTACATTCGTCGGAATGTGTCTGACATGACACCCCTCTACTCTTCCACTTTTTCCTCTCTTCACACATACAAACACACTTACACGGAAGGGGGGAAATGTAGTTGTAATGTGGAGAGAACACGAATCGTTTATTTCCTATTAACTTTGATGATACGACCAGGCAACGACTTTCTCTCTCTCTCTCTCTTGCTCTACAACGTTACTAACACAAGACGATGATGAAACTGACGGCAAGACTTGTTCTTTCCTGTCATTTGAGAGTTTTTACATTTTTTCTCCAACTCCCCCTCTTATTCGTCTGCATCTTAAACAGAATAAACGGATAGAATCACTAACTATAGAGAAAATCAAGATGGAAATTTGTCTTGCCCTAAGATTCTTGTACGGTACTGGTTGTCTGTTTTGCTCTCTCTCTCTCTCTTCTCCTTTATTGTAGCACCATTTTGGTTGTTGATAACGTTATTAGAAAATCCTGCTTTTGTGTATGTGTGCACCAACGTAATCTTCCGATAGGGAGAGGGATGTAGATAATCATGACGTTCCTGATGAGAATAAAAGAAAACGAGAGGAAAAATCTCTCTGGCAAGTCAAAAGCACTTCCCGGGAAAAGTTGATGTCGATAGTAATCAATCAGTGTTGGTAATGATCAATGGCAACGAGTCGACGGGCGTGTTTTTCTTGAAGAAGCCTGCCACCGTACATTTTTACCGACATTGAAAAATGAAGGAAGAATTGAAATAATTTAGAAAATAATGCAGAATGCGGCAGACATTTCTCTATTTTGACAATATTTTAGGGAGGAGAGGGTATCACATCGCGGGGATAAAAACGGGTTGTTTTCATCACTCTGTCTTTTGGTGTACTTTCTCCGGTTTATGAAGTACGGAAACCAGCCCCCGACCCTCGGCATGTTGGGGCGACGAAAATGGGCAATAGTAATGATTGGCACGTGATGGAAAGTTAATAGAGCTTTTCTTGTTCGTCTTTTTTGTCATCATTTTTTTCTGTTTTCTCTCCTTTCCTATTTTCTCTGAGCTTTCTTTCTCGTCAAGTGAGTTAATATAATAACAATAAATCCCAGAAAAGTTAAAGTTGTTGTTAGAATGTGGATGCGTGTTTATTTCTCTTTGGGAGAAAAAATAGGAGAGAAAGTGGAAAGAAGAAGCGGCAGATGTTTCTCTTTGTGTTCTTAACGGGAGTATCATCAATAAAATAAGTGTGTGGCTTGGTGTGTGCTATTTATTGGAAAATGGAGGAGTGCACACACATAAAAACACGTTTAGCAGCAACTCGACATCGACTGTTAGGGAAGACCTTGAGTAGATGATGATGAGTGAAATCCCCCTCGAAAAGTCTTACCGGGAAAAAGTCAAAGTAGGAAAGGGAAAGGAAAATTGAGTTTTTCTCTTTGTCCAGTGACAGAAAACACAAAAGAACAAGAAAGTTTCTACTTGAGCAGTCAGTTGGATCGGAAAATGATGATGGCGACATGCGCGAGACTGGCCTTTTTGGGCATTTTTTTATTTTGTTAACAAGAGGAGCATCAAAAATAAGGTTGTTATCTCGTACTTTTGCTTTTTGTCTGTCGGTAAATATAAGAGAATGGGCAAGTTTTATCTGGCAACTTACTTCTTTCTCCCTGGGATAACACGGCAACTAGTGTTAAACACATCGACCAAGAGACCAGTCATTTTCCCCTTTCTAACATGTTCAAGGTCATTCTCATGACGGCATGTTTCTTCGTGATAAAAGTAATGATGAGTTCAATCCGGTACCAAAAGAACATTGGACTCACTTTCAGATTCGTAGAAGTGATTTCTCTGGAAAGTGATTGTGTGGTCACGTCAACATAGCACAGTTTCTCTTTCTTTGATTGAGTACACACGGACATTTTGCTCGTTCCCTCCAACACAATCAACGTTTACAGAACACCGCCATTCAAATGCAATGTGAAAGCGTACCGTTGGTAGTTGAGTGTTGGAATAGTAATCCTTATAACGAGACCGTTTGAAAGAAATACCGGGAAATAGTTACACGAAATAATTATAATAACAAAGCAAAGATATTCAAAACCGTCTTTTCTAAAAATATTTCTGTTGGGTTGTTGTTTTCTTTGTCAACATAATGCCTATCTTGTTTATCATCACGCTAATTTTTTCCCGGAATCATTTCTACAATTTATGTACAAAATAGTGGCATTTCATGTGATTCTTAGAACTCATTGGGCATTCGAAAATAAAACGAGTTCTGAGTGTAACAGCAAGCTTTCATAGTCGTCGGAACCAGGGGTCGGTGGCAATACCTCCGTCAAACTAACAAGCAAAGGCACTCAATGACTACACCGGGAATGAGCCAAATTTGGTACTGTAATATAGATTATGAGCAGCAGAATCGGATGGTGTCGGTCCCCCAATTGAATGGGGACTACTTTTCGTCAATCTTCAGAAATCCTTATGGGATTTAACATGGAAAACTGAAAGTGAGAGAACGGTCTCCCCTTTGCTATTTTACAAAAATTTCAGCAATTCTATCAGCCTACATAGCCTTCAAAAATACTACAGTACCAAATTTGGCTCATTCTCGGTGTAGTCGTTGAGTGCTTTTGCTTGTAAGTTAGTTTAAGGTAAAGGGTAGGGGTACTAACGAACACCGGGGGAGGTCCGTTCCACGCATACGTGAAAAGTCATACGCAATTTATTATTGTTTGTAGAAGTGGTACCGTTCTGTCTGTTAAACAGGTTTGTTGAGTATTGAGATGTCACAAAAAATAGCAATTTCGACATTTCTCCAGTTGGGAATTCAGGCAAGTTTGAAATTAGCTGGGGTCTCAATAAGGTTATTGGCCCCGAGGGAAACACCCGGTTTACAAATTCAATTTGTAATACCAACAACACATTAACAACTTTTATTTTACCAGAGCGACCACACATTTCAACTTTTACTTCAAGTTAATATTATTTCTAAAAATAAGAAACATTTTGAGAAAAGTTGGTTGATGTCATTAACCCTAACGTTAACTCGGGTTGTCTTGTCACTCAACTTTGTCGTACATGTCGTTTATATGTACATACGAAACAACGATTTTTCTTTAAAGCAAAAATAAAATGTATAACGTAACTTAAACTGAGTAGTAAGCGTAGAAACGAACAAATAATCAAATACGTCGAGATGGAAATTTTCCTTCCATTATAACTTAAATTGCAATATGAGTTTGTACTCTCTTCTGTCAATTAAAAAGGAAACAAATATTAACTGACTTGTCCCCTTGCTCAAAGTCCTGACGTAAGTTTCACTTTTTCTATAAGCAGCTTATTTTTACAGCTCAACTCAACTTTCTCCAATTTTCCACTTGATCATCATTCAAACATTCTCATGATCTTCTGATAGGGTTCTTATTATACCAAGTACATGCATTTTATACTTTCTCTATGCATTACACTTTCCTTTGTGTATAATTTCTATTATTATTATTAGTAGTAATAGTAATAATAATAATAATAATAATAATAATAATAATAATAATAATAATAATAATAATAATAATAATAATAATAATAATAATAATAATAATAAT
>JAHZNE010005037.1:0-10494 GCA_027744055.1 Callyntrura sp. NNG-2020
CATAATTTCGGAAGTTTTCAGCAATACATTTTCACTTTTATTTGAATTTAAGCAATAAAAATACATTTTTCTTGTTGATGTTATAATTGTTGATCGCAGGTAATTATTTTTCATTTTCTAATGCACGCCGTACGGGTTAGCAGTAGGATGTTTACTTTGCCTCTTTTCTGATATATGTACAGGAGGGTTCAATAATTCCACATAAGCAAGACCAGCCCTCTATCTTCATTTTGTGCCGGTTTTCGGAGGAATTTAAATTTTTTATACAAGTGACGTTATAATTGTTGATCACACTGTACTGCTTTGTTTTGATGATAGTCGGATTATATTTTGTCCCCCCTAGAATAAATGTGTTGCTACGCCTATGCTCTTTGTAAATAAATTGTAAAACAATGACCATCCGGCACGGTTCCGTGTCACCTGTTTTATATTTTAAAAATTTCATGAAAAAATGCATAATCATTTGAATTAATGCAATAGTTTAAATGGCATTGCTCATGGGTGCATTATGAGGTGCAGGACGGTTTCCTAACGCCACATTTCCCCCGTTCTTTAAAAACCCCGCCTCGCCCTCCTCTTTAAACTCCCCAGGTTTCCCCAGAAACATCACATATCCCCCGCCCCATTCAAATAACTCTTGAGTTCCCTCGTTTTTCTAACCTCTTCTATTTCTCACGTTCTTCACACTCCCCACTTCAACTCGTTCGCTACACTCCTTCGTTTGCCTCCATTTATTAAACCGCTTGTTTCCACCCATTCATTAAACTCCAACGTTTGCCCAGTTCGTTAAACTCCCTTAAGTGGAACGTGTATACATTTGCCGGTACTTGGATACAAGATACAGGAATAGACGTTCTAGTCGATTTCCACATATTTAGTAATTAACCCATTTGCTGACCTCTAGGGGTCTAAATCAGTCAACAAATCAAACCCATAGTCTTCAGAACGTTGTAACTGCTTGCCAGGTAGCTGTATACCCCTTTCTAGTTCTGTTGTATCTTTTTAGATTTAGATTGTGAATTATGACAAAAGGGCAGAACGGACTACCCTTCATTGTCCCTAGAGGTACTCGCGCACAAGCTTGGTCAGAAACGTTTTCTTTTCCTCCGTTATCTGGTACTAATATACATGCCAGCTTGCGACACCTAAGTTCGTACACAGATGTGACATGTCACGCTGGTGTCAGCCATTTTCCTCTAGCTTCACTGTGTGTCATCCACCGGGGTCACCACTGATGCAAAATATAAAAAGTTGCTCAATATTGGTTTACCTTCGACTTTTCAAAATGTGGCAATAGGAGTCACCAGAGGGGTCACACTCAAAATACCTACAAATCAAATGGAATTCAACACACAGCTGCCAGGAAAAGATTTGTAACGTTTCGACCTTTCTTGGATTTGATGGATTAAAAATTGTTACATGGTTTCAACGTTGAAAAATTCATCCAGGTAACTTAGTGGTTGAATTCTACTTTGGAAACAAATTTCAAAACGAACCTGCGTACATTACATTTAGTTACCAAAGAACGCCGATTCCAACAATATTACATTTTTTGTTGTACGACAAGTAGTTCTTCCAAAACATTGCAGGCAAAATACATAAAATCAAGATGTTTATGTCATTTTGAGGAAGAACTTTAGAGGTTGATTTTATACATTGAAAACGAATTTAGAAACCAACATAAGTACATTTACTCAAACCCTCATCTTTAATTATCAATTGCCACCAGCTTCCCCGAGGCATTAGGAAAATTACATGATTTTAAATAAGTTAGTTAACCATATCTATTAGCTTTCAAATTCCATTTTGTAGCTAAGGTGATGGAGCGACGAGCATAACAATACTTGTGGTAATTTATGGCTATGGTAATTTTAACATTTGTGGTACTTTTAATTTGGTACTTCTCCTTGTTGTACTTTTTGTATATGGTACTTTTTTGTGGTACCCCTCTCCAGACACGAACAATAAGTATCGAAATTCATTTGATAGGACCGGCCACAATACCACTGTTGAAACGAATTTGGGGATTTCATCAATCAGGAATAATGGAGTGGTGGGTAAACATGTTGACGCATGGGGAGATAGTATCAACTGCTACAATTTTCAGTGTACGGGAAATGCTGGTGACCCCAGAAATGAGGGGCAACATTTTAGTCATATTTGCAATGCTAGCTGGAGGGTTAGCTGTTGCTAGCACGGTGGTTTTGATTGAATGCCATAGCAAGATAGTAGATATAACTCAGCGTTTTGTTTGTGAACTCTCTGCGAACTGCGACTTTAAAATGTTTTAAGGTATATGACAATTATTAAGTATATTTTTATGTTTTAAAATATGAACAGATGTTTTTCACAATTGATGTTTTAAACTTGCTTTTTTCAAATAATGACAATATTCAACAAACCGTTGCTTATATCCATATTTTACTTCATTTACAAATTTTGTAGTAGCAATTAAAGTTTTTTGTAACAAGCATTACATTATTTAAATTTTAAAATTTGTATAATCTATTACTGCTATAAATATATTAAGTAAAATGTAATGCTTTTAAGGCTCCGTTTCCATTATTTTTAAATATGTATGGCTGCAATATGTTTGTTCCAAAATTATTCAAACCTTTTGTTTAAATTAAAGATAACAAATTTTGTTTTGATTTGCTCTGCAGTTGCCATCAGTTTGACGGTGGGGTTTATAGTTAAAAATATAGCAAATAAGTAATTGTTTTTGATGCAGCTGTTAAATCTAATGGAATCCATATTACATTTTTCAATTTGAAAAAGTTGAATTAATAGAATTAAGCAATTTTGCATTTATAATAATCACAACACCATTTTCAGACAAGTATAATGTAATGTTAAATAAATTTTGTATTATGAAATTATTTAATGTTTTTTGGAGTGTCGTCTAAATGGTAAACACTTCACTACATGCACCATATTGTCAACATAGAACTGTGTGATTTTATTAGAGAGATATGTGCACTAACACAACGACTAATTTAGAAGAATGCTCCATTCCCAGTTGATGAGGTCATAATTGAAAATCATTGTCAAGTTCCATAATTACTTATTGAAACTTGACCATCTCTTCATAATGTGACATTTAATAAAGCATTTTCGCACAACTTTTATAATGGCAATATCAACAACTGACGACTGCTAAACAACAAGTAAAATTAAGTAGTTGCAATTCGCACTGGCGCCGGAACACCTTCATTTCATCCACTCATTTTCTAATTTATTACTAATTGGTAGTTGCAAATGAAATTCTTGTAATTAATTGTGGGTGGAATTTACAGTCATAAGGACTCACTCAATACAAAAGATGTTAGTGAATTTACATAAATATAAGAAATCATATTCATTCAAAGACGATAAAGCTGCATATAAACATTTATAACGTAAAAATAAGTTATTCCGGTGTTCTCTAAAACAAAACCAATAATTTTTTGAATATTTACAATTAAGTAGATTAAAACATTCTCTTTCCAGCGTTGGCAAGATTTTTTTAAAAGTCATTGGTTATGTAGTAATTTAATTATAATGTGAGGGGGCTATACATGGCTATATACAAGGAGATGTGAGACCAGCCAAAATGTTTATAAACCCTCTTAGGAGCTGGTAGACGATACAATATTTTAAATTGAAATTTTACACATTACATGCAGAACGAAATTCCCCCTTCCCGGCGATTTTTGTTCTTTTTAGAAAATTCAGTGATATTTTTTAATACTTAATTTAAAAACTAACAAGTAATGCTAGCGCCATCCACACCATTGAATTCAGCGTACCAAAATCTATTAGAAAACATATGCTTTGACTGAATCTGAGATAAGCTGTTCAGTAGCATTACTTGTAAGTAATATAGAAACGTACAATTAACATCAAAATATTCTCCGTATCAACAATGACATTCATAATCATAATGTTCATTCAAATATGATAAATAATTTATCCAACAATCCTCCTCCTCAGTGGCCAATTCGTATGTAGGTCGTACATGCTTTATTTGCAATCAACTTCAAATGAAATTCTGAAGTACTGCTGCGCTACCTGAGTCTCTTCACCACAATATTCCAATTTTTATTTTTTCAAAAAATATACCACATGCAATAGTAGGTGTACCAACTTTGCCCCAGATTGGTTGACCCCTTTGACCCAAAGGTGGCATCTAAAATTTTTTTTCCTTTCTGCTTCAACATGTATAGTTCTATCGGCATGGAGATTTGGATTCGTAATGAGAAGAGCTTTAATATTATTCAAAACGGCATGGCTGTAGCGCCCCTTTGCGGTAGAAAATTAAAACTATTTTTCCCTTTCAATTTTTACATATCAATATCAAGTGGGGCCAAAATTGTATACGCAGATAACCTTTAAGTATCTATATAATAATATCAAGTTTGGTCAGGGTAGTCTAATTAATATGGGATCAAATTTCGAATTCATAATTATCACTTATCACCAACTTTGCGTAGGAATAGGAGTTTAAGAGTTTTGCTTTTGCGATCGGTAGATAAGGACCTATCGATTTTATTTGAGCATAAATAGGTTCTGCCGGGCATACGCGGGGGTAAAATGTGGAGTGAAGTAAAAAATTTTGAAGGCATAGGAATGTTTGAGCTTTTCTTTGGGGGAGTGATATGAGTCAGCTTTTCTTTCATTTTATTGTGTTACTGTTGACTGTGTAATGCAACTTTTATTTTGAGAGACTAGATTATTTGCAAATTTACTTAAGGGTATTTTAATTAGGCAAAAGGAAGCTCCTGCCCGGATGTTTGTACTACACATTTGATTTCCATGTACTTTGCGTTACAAAAAGTTACCCGTGTTTCTCGAAATCCACACCATCGAGTTTTCCGAAAATTTGCAATTATATAGTTTGAAACATTCTCTATCAAACGTTGGTTTGATTTTCAAAATGTTTTTAGCAAGGCCTTCAAATATCAGTTTGAAATCTGAAAGTTTAATTTTCACTGCAACGTAACAACGTATTAAAAACCAAACTAACGTTTGATAGAGAATGTTTCAAACTACATAATTGCAAATTTTCGAAAAACTCGATGGTATGGATTTCGAGAAACACGGGTAACTTTTTGTAACGCGAAGTACATGGAAATCAAATGCGTAGTACAAACATCCGGGCAGGAGCTTCCTTTTGCCTAATTAAAATACCCTTAAAATTTTAAACTAAACCTGCCTATTTATCAATGAAAATTAAAAGGAAGAGAGTAAAACTATTACAATTGCTAATTACTACTGCCCGGTACTTTATCATTTTCACTTTATCACATTACCGATCCCTCCGAATGTGAAACTTAAAAGCTCAAACCAGTTGTTGTTTTGAGTGCGCCCATTGGATCTGACAGCAGCGAGACAAATTCACTCCGCGTCCGCGATTGGTTGCCGGTTGCATTTTCTTCGCTGCTTTGCTTTCATTTTCCTGTTTTTACCTTCATTGTTGACATTACTCGTTCGTTTGTTGTTACTCCGTCCGCTGGCGTGTGCGTGGTGGTTTTTTCTGTCTGTTGTTGTCCATTCAATACCGGAACGGAAAACAAAAGTGGAAAACAAGTAGTCAACTTTTAATAATCGGCGATTGTTTATTAATACAGCGTTACAACACAATAATCATTTTTATAACGATATTTAACCGTATACAGCTTATTTTTTCTTCAGTTAGTTAATTTATTAAAGTGAAAAGTTTACCAGTAATTTGAAGTTTGTGCGAGAGCATTCGTTGGCTTGATTTTTTTTGGTTGAGAAGAGGTGCAGCTAATCCTCAATCGATTGGATAAACGGGACGTCAAATTAATTTTAAATTACTGAAGGTAAGAGCACTGCACTTAAGCGTATGCATTTGATGAGACATCAGGGTCTTTCGTTTTTCTGTGTTGTTTAAAATGTAATTTCGTGTAAATTCTAATTTAATAGTATGCTTTCTCTGTTAAATGTTTAGCGAACCCCCCGATCACCCATTTTGGAATAATTCATCCGGATTCGGAGTCAGACGTCACCCAGTCACGCCATGCTTTACAACGCCATTGTTCGTAAATTCAACCGACAGGAGGACCCTCCCTACCAAGTGGTAGGAAAAGTGCTTCTTCAGAACCCCAACCAAGTCCCGGCATCATGGAACATTCGTTACAGGGGACGTGTTCTCCCAAGAGGAAGTGATTTCGATTCGATCATGTGTTCATCGAAAGAACCCCTTCAACTCTTTCCACCAAACATTGGCGGAACGGGAGATTCCGAAATGATTCCAATAAGGATCCGAACTCTCACTGGAAAATGCATCCAGTTTATGGTTTCGCCATACGACACGACTGAAATGATAAAAGAGCAGATTCAAGGGGCTGTGGACGTTCTTCCTATCGACCAACGAAGGTTTCTCAACGGTCGATCTGGAAGCTAGACAACTCTCCGGTCGTGGAGTACCAACTACTCAACGTTGGAAAGGTTACACCCTTGGACTCAATCTGTATGGCAGCTGTCCAATTCCGACGTGCATCTCGAACACAATGAAATCCGATGTTGTTTTCCAAGCCAAGTACGGGATTATTCGGATGACAAGCTCAAACAACAAGTTCGAATGCCCCGCTTGTAAGTTGGCCCCTGAATCCAATGGATCTGGATCAACCAGCGACATTGGCGCCGTTTCACGAAAGGTTGGGACGTTTTGCCCCAAAAACTTTCTCGTCTGCTATGGGCGTTGCATCTTTCGGTACAAGAAAAGTGGGATGGATCAGCCAGTTCACTTAATGGAGATGGAATCTCTTGGATGCAACTACGAATACAAGATGTTCGACGAAAGTGAAGGAGTGGCTGAGTACGACTTCCTTGAAATTATCACCTTGGGACCAGGATCTTCACCCTACTACTGTGCTGGTTGTGGCGACTCATGCGGAACCAAAAGTTTTGACGGAGCGACTATCTTTTCTTGTGGCCATGCCTACCACGAGAGATGCTCTCCAATGACGGCGGAACAGTGTTTCGTTTGTGAAGCCAAGCTCCTGGGCAGTTTGGAAGATCTGGAAGGTTTCGAACCGAATGGGGAGCTGGTAATCGATCCGGGCACCCCTCCAAACAGCAGTCGCTGGAGCAACGAAGATGAGGCAGCGTATTTGGAGATTTCGAACACGGAATCTCACCATAACCTCAACAGAATGCGTTGGGAGCAGAAACAACTTGTAGCAAAGGAGTAGTTGGAAATTGTTGAGGTGTTGGCAGAAATTGAAGACGTCACTTTCCTCATTTTAATTTTAACTTTACTTACTTTTACTTTGATTTAAGTTTTCTTTTGAAGGAGATCCAATTATAAAAGTCATTTACCATTAACAAAAATGGATTCTAGATTAACTCCATGTCTTTAATTGAAATAACTTAATTTTATACCATTTCCGTTTTCTATTCTTTCCAAGTTCTTATTTTGAACCTGATGAAATATTCAATTGGATTGACAAGATATTACTGTCAATTTTTTTAATCAAATAATTATTTTCAATGAAAAAACAAACTCAATATTATACATATTACATCGCTCGTATACTTTGTTAGTATTTCTTGAATATTTTTGTTTACCTTTGTCGTACGTTAAACACAAGTGAGTCGTAAAATGACACAAATAAAATATATAGAAAAAATGGTAGAATAATTAAGAAGAATATGATGAGTTTCTCCATTTTTCACGACGCTAGCAAATACATCTTCAAGTTTGACTTCCCTTGTCCCTAATCGTACCCAAGCTGTCTTAATGTTGGCAAGGACTTGAAAATCCGTCCTGATCCCCTCCATTTCCGAACAATATCTGGAGAAGCCTGTAAAGTAATTTTAACGAAAAACAATGAAGACGCACTTTCTGTTTTGCGTGATGCTGTTGTCTCTAGACATACCGTGAAATCCCCTCGAAGATTGATATTCTCAAGTCGTGGCATATTAAAAAATCCAAACTGAAACGCGGCGTCGCAGCAGACTAAATCCTCCTCAGAATGTTCACCAAGTGTCAGCTGAAGGTGGAGTCTCCGTAGTTCTGAAAACGCACAAGAAGTAGTCACATGTGGCACGTCAACTGAAATGAAAAGCTGTTGAATGAATTTCCTACCTGTCATGTTGGTAATGGATTTAAAAGAGTCCCTCTCCAACGCCAACATGTTCCAATTTTCCTCTTTTGGCTTTGACAGCGTACAATCCGCCGTCCCGTCACAGGATATTCCCAGAAGCACAGAGTTCCAAAGCTTCTCCAGGAGGCCGCCGGCCTGGCCGGCCACACCCAAGTTCAAGCTCAAGTCTCGCAATTTGTGAAAATGCTCAAAGAGGAAGGATAATCCCACCAAGCCATGCACATTTTGGTAGTAATCCAGTGTAAGGTGAAGTCGCACGATATTGGGGAACGCCTCAAAAATTAACTTTGGGGCTTCCAATGTGTAGTTTTCGAAGTATTCATCACCAATCAAATCCGCTGATCCCATGTGAGCATAAACACATGACACAGTGGGGAAGCGAGCTGCTTCAATGCCGTTCCGAAGACACGCCAAAGGTTGTCTACCAAAGTAAATTGTCTGGAGCATCGGTAGCTGGTCTCCAATTTCGGCAGTGTGGTTCACAGTTGTGCACTTTATGTTAGGGGCTAGAATTATCAGCGAATCAAGACGCTTCATCTTCGGCAGTTGTACAATCTCTGCGGGTTCTTGGGCCAAATAATGAGAAACCATGTTATGTTGGCGGCGGAAGGTAAGTCGCTTCAGTGTTTCAGACACGTTCCCCACAACGTCAAATACTAAACCATCGTCAAAGTGGGGCAATCCAAAGGTGATCGTGAGTTTCGTTAATTTTGGCAAAGGCCCTTTCATTAACCCCCGCAGGTGCTTACTTTCGACCTCTCGATTGACGGTCAACTCGGTGAGAGTTGCAGGGAGCTCACACATTTTCGAATCCCAATGGCAAGAATCCTGGGCCGAATTCCCCCTCCCGCAAAGTGAAGTGCTTCAATTCAGAACATCCGGAGAGAATCAGCTGGAGGAAGGAGGTAACGTTTCCACTTGTATCAACTTCTAAGGAGGTCTCCTTCCCTATGCCCATTTTCACGTGTAAATTACGAAGAAGAGGAAGCAACAGCTGGAAGTCACTAGGTATCTCAACACATCCAGTATCAGGCACGGCGACCCCCAAACTCACTAACCCACTCTGAAAACGAGTTAACACCTCCAAGAAATACGAATAGTCATTTTCTTCCAAATATGTTTCCCCACATGACATCTGGATTGGAGGAATTCCCCTGCCTGAGTTGGTAACCATCACGTCAAACTCCTTTAGGTATTTTGCCTCAGACCCGGAATAACTGAAAAGCGGGTCCCTGGATTTTCTCAGACATTTGGAGACCGACTTCCGCCAGATGGAGTTGACCAAACGACATGATTGAACAGTTGAATAGTTGACTTCACCGCCATCTCGAAAGGCAAAGTCAACAATGGTTTCGAGCAGCTGGACCCAAGCAAAAACATTCTTGTAAAATTATTTTGTCACGCAGGATTAAATACTTCAATAAAGAGACATTTTAATTTACTCCAGTCCGCCATAGATAACCTTCCAACGTAAGCATTTCTTGATTAATCCTTTAATTTGTTACCACTTACCAGTGGATTGCTGAAGATTCTGTTCGAAAGTTCTTCTTCCCTTGACATCTTGCACGTTTTACCATTTACTGCAGGCAATTTTGACTTTTAATTTAATTCTCTCGAAAGTCACATTCACATGCACTACGGACAACAGGATTCACTGATAAGCAATCACAGAAGTTTTAAAAATTGAAACAGTTGGTGGCGGTGCAGTAGTAGGTAAACATTTGTGGAGGCTCAGCGGATTCTTCTCACAAATCAACAGAAAGCCTGTCTGTCGTGTCGATCTTGTGATTCTCGTCTGTGTATGTGTTAGTGTGTTTGTTGGAATAATGAAATGCATGTCACCCTTGCCTTGCTCTCTTTTGTTTACATTTTTGTCACATGACTGCCAACCCGATCGAGTCGCTGACGTCATCTCCATATCCATGCACACAATTAAGCATTATACAGTTGACAGTTGTCGTTGTTGTTCGCGCGTTCACAATTCAAACTTGAAGTTCAAAATTGAAAGGAAAAGACGGAAAATACGCAAAATTGAATACAACAACCTACCGACACCCTGCTAATTAATTAAATGTAGCGTTTCTACCATAGAATTAGATGGCACATTTGGGGGGACAACATTAAAAAAGTTACAACCGTATTTACCGGTGTCGCCTTCGCTAACTATCACGACAACTATTATTTTTTGCTTGTTCTGATGTAAAAAGCAGTAAAGGGCAGACATATGATTCCTTATCCGCAGTCCGCAGCTGAATGCCAAACTATCCATCTAGAGTCAATAAACCACTTTGAGAATGACATCATCCATAAGTATCGGATCTAACTCCTCGTGAAAAATTCAATGCTATCCAATAATGCACACGACGAGTCAACGCGTATT
>JAHZNE010005038.1:0-12190 GCA_027744055.1 Callyntrura sp. NNG-2020
AAAAAATGTTTTGTAATATTTTCCGGAAAGTAAATAGGTAAATAGCCAACGCATTATTGTGATATGCTCTCCGTAGTTTCTCACGAAGGTGGATTACACCGTTTTATTTCAAATAGAATGATTGCTTCTCATTTTTTCGGGTTGCTCAATTTTTTTTGCACCGAGAGCATTCGTTATTAGAAATTTTTATAGTTTTGCGTTGTGAGAAAAAAAACCGCAATTTGAAACTTGCATCGAATTGCAATTTCTATAATTTTTCGCAAAAAAATCAATACGAAAAGGAAATCAACGTAAAAGAAAACATGGATATTAACTGGAAATCGTTCCGCTTGATAGTAAATATAACAGTACATTAATAATAAAACGTGTGAAAAATTTATGAATTTGTAAAAACCACAATTGGATGATGAATAGCAATCACCAATCAGTCATCACCACAACTTTCAAGTTTTCGAAAGAGAAATTACGGCAAACTCATCAAAAAAGCATTTATCATCATAGAATCTAACCAAGTGTCACATTTTAATAATCATTTCTCCGCCCATTAAGTTTCACACGGCTCATTGAAGGGACTTGTCTCACTTTCCATAGTGTATACAGTATATGCCTGAATATGACACTTTGATGGAATCGCTTCCTAATGGTACACAGCTCACGGGTACCAGTTACAAGTTACAAGAACTCTAGGGTTGACGACAATTACTCTCGCAGCACTATTTTTTTAGAAAGCATTAAATTTTATATGCATGCGTTGGGTAGGTAGAAATACTAAAAGTGATTTTCACATTTGAACACTAATAATTGCCTAGCATATAATAATAATAATAATAATAATAATAATAACATGTATGTCTACAATAACCACAATTATCAGGAAAAAAATCTGCATAATGTAATGGACACACATAAGAAGAAAAAGTTCAAAAGAGCTAAATTTTCTGGGTCATGATCAGAAGTGAACGAGAGAACGCGGCAGCTAGTAGTAATAATGGTAGTATGAGTGAAGTAATGAAAAAATTTACTTTGATCTATAGCCAGTTATAAAATGCGGAAAAACCAGTATATAGATATCCATGAAATCCTGTACCCAATACACACACCATCCAACATCTCACACACTCGATCAACATGATAATGATAATGCCATGCCACCACCACCGTCGCATTGACTTGGTTGTGCACGTATAATGTGTGTATGTGTGCTGGCTTTAGTTGACTCCCTGACTTCTCGTCGTCGTCTTCGTCGTCGTCATCTTGATGGTACACTTTTTCCAAGACTTGTTTTCTCAAACATGTCCATTCATCTATAGAAGAAGAAGAAGGAAAACTTCAAATAGAATATTTAGTACCTGCAACAAGCGGACAAGTATGCTCGAAAGAGAAAAGATTTGGATCACGGGGACAAATGTCAGGCGGAGAGAAATCTTGTCTGCTGCAGCAACACCAGCAGCAGCTTACATGCACATCGACACTAACGCAACCTTAAATGTACAGGATCGTCACCACCACCGTTCTGGTCATCGTCGTTACTACGATATACGCCGTGTACCCAGAAGAAGAGAGAAAAGTGCTGCAGAGAGCCAAAAAATGAGACTTGTTTTTAAACTTGGACGAGAAGTAAAACGATTAAAAAAATGTCGTGCTGTACAGGAAAATATATGTATGCAAATGCAAATATACATGCAGCTGTGTGTGTTTCAATGGTATAGTTTCTCTTGCTGGCATTCATTTTCTTCCATTTTATCAGGAGAACAATGATTAGGAAAAGGAGCATCGAAAAGAACATAAATAGTCGTGTCATAGATCCTGATCAAAAAGGGAAATTAATTTTATAACGCTATAGCCCACATTAAATGTTATGTACATGCATAATCTTGTTACTGTTCACAGACAAACAGTTTGAAAACCCACCCACAAAAATACAAGAAAAAAAAGTACCTTAAAAATTATCATTCGCCTTTAATTATCGTTATCATCATCATCGTCAGCGGCAGGGGCAGCAGCAGCAGCGTTATTGCTTGACTGTTGTAACTGAAGAAGCGTAACATTGATGATGAACCGACCGGGAGTAATAATTATAACGTGTAGTCTGAAACAACGGCACTTTCTCACCACCATTTCATTTACCTACCGATTTCAGGTTGGAGCAATTAAACCAGATTCTCTACTGCTGATGTCTGTTGCTGCTGATAAGCGCACGCCTTAATAGCAATTTTTATATAACGTTAGTTTCTTTCTAATCATCCACCCATGATCAATGAGCTGCAAGCCGAACAAGAGAGAGAGAGAGAGAGAATCGCATTTATAGTGGTGCTTTTAGAGATTTTTTAAAGAGGTCTTTCTAGTCATAATTTTTACTAGTAATCTAGAGTCTTGCTGATGATGATGATGATGTGATGTTGAAATTAAGCTGCTATACTATGTGAAAAGTGTGTATCAGGAAGTTTCACGGTTGTGTTCATCTAGTCGCGTATATAGCAAAAGTAGCAGCAGCGGCAGCAACAGCATCAGCAGTGTGCAGTTATAATCGTGATGATGAGGATGATGAGAATGAATGATACAAATCTAATATTTTTTCGAAAAACAAGTAAAGTAACTGGTGGCCGATGAGCAATGCTAACAAGAAATACACGAATCCATCTCAACAATAAAAAAAATCCTTAGAATGCAGGCGGAAAAGCAGGTGAAAAGGATAACATGCATTGTGTAGGGATATACGGTACAACGTAAGTGACTACATATCCCCAGAGAGAGCGAGAGAATAAGAGAGCGACTGTCTTGAATTCTGTTGAACAAAGAACGGTAGAAAAATGGGCGTCTATCCTTTTTACTGCGCTGCTCTGGTACATACGAAGAAAAACAATGAACACGAACGCGACGAGTATCAGCGATAATCATCGCGATGATGATACTCCTCTAATTCTTGTGCATTGTTACCTGATCTGTTGCTGATGATGATGACGATGATGATGATGCTGATGATGAAAAAAATTTGCTTACCTTATGCTCCCTTTGAAATACCCTATCGTGTAGACATATAGTGAAACAGGTTTAAAGGTCTTTGTACGTATTGCAAAACCCTACCAACCATCTGTATAATCAAACCAGCCCGTCTTCGTTTTTCTCTCTTCAAGCCAAATGGTACGAATACCCAACAATGCCGATGAATAAAGCCTGTACGCCAACGTTAGCCCCACCGTGTAACGTTGTGTGCTGGTCGTATATACTTCTCCGGGTCTAGTTTTGCGATACTACACCTTTGTATAATTAATCTCCGCTCGACCGAGTTCAAGAGCTTGACCTGAGATATATAAAGCAGCATTTTAGTCGAGTTGCCACAATTCCTCACTGAACGTCTGAGGGGAGTCGTTAGAAATTTTTATCCCTTTTTTTCGTAGGAGAGGTTATTTAAGAAACATCAACCCCTACTGGGGTCCATCTCAGGATGATCAAATATCTGGTAAGCAATAAAAACTTCACATTTATCTATATTTTTCCTTCGCATCGTTCCCGTAAGCAAACCGAGATAGAGTGGAGATATACAAAAACAAAGCAAAAAAGTTTTTTTGTGCGTTATTCCTTTCTGAAATCCTGAGAAATAGTGAAAAAAGTGAGTTTTATTTTGTACCGTGCGTCTTTTCACTCCTCCTGGAATTGTCTCTTTTTTTCGTCTGCAACTTGGAATGTGCGAGCACCCTTTTTATTACCCGGTAGCTGTAGCAAAGTGAGCAAACAGTTTTTTGTGCGCAAAGTTTGTCTTTTTTGATTCTCTGCGGCTTTACAAATCTGTGCCACTTGGTTCACCTGGAAAAAAGTTGTAACCATTTCACTCTGGAGTGCCAAAACATATTATCACCCACTCCGCAACAGAGTTTCCTCCGGAGTGAAGCACTTCCGGTCCCTGAGAGAGTGAAAATCTTTTTATTTATTTTTATTTTACACACTCGACTCCATTCCCCACCTTATCATCACCAGTTTCGCCTATCCATTTCCGTGTAAAAATGTAAGCCGATAAACTCTAGAGGTTGAACGGTCAACATACGGACGTGCTATAACTATTCCTTTCTTCTACACCTCCCCTGTTGCTACTTGAACTCCTTATTTCTCCCCCTTCTTCTCCATCTCCTTTCACACCGCATCTTCATATATAATATGTTGTAGTATGCAGCTGTCTCCGCACTGCTCCCTGGCAATGAACTTGGGAAACCGGTTCCGCAACATATAACGTTCAAAGAGATTTGAAACAGCTTTTTTCTCCTAATCATCCCATTTTTATACAGTCTTTTACCAATCACTCTATACGCCGTGTATTAAAAAACGTCATCATCATCATCATATCTTCTTCTTCTTGGCATGAAAACAATACTGTAGAGCAAGCAAGTCCAATATTCCGCCCTGAGGACTGCTTGTTGTTATCCTGAGAGTCATTATCCGAACAATGACTCCTTCACTCCGCTTCATTCTTGTTTGCTTACGGAAATGAACGAGTTTTTTGCTCGTACTCAACTTGTGTGAAAATGTATTTCCTTACGACGGGCCCGTGTTAGCCGAGCAAGGAAAGGAGATAAAAGCGTTTGTGTGATGTTATGCAAGTGTGGTATGATTGTAAATTACTTACGTTTCCCTTTCTTTTCTTTGTAGATACCCTTAGCCGGGGTGTTAGTCCTTTTCTTGACGATATCATACGTCACAGCCCAACAAGATGGGGAGAAAAGCGACTTAGAACCCTCAGAATTCCTCTTCCGTCCTGTGTACATCAGGTACGGATGGCAACCACAAAAGGGATGGGGATGGTCCGGCGGCAGCGGTGGCGGCGGCGGCCATGTTCAAAAGGGATGGGGTAAGTTTCAAAACAGACAAAAATGATTAAACAATTTAGCAGACGCTAATTGATGCAATCATTGCTAACTTTGACTTTTTAAAATTTATAGGCCAGCCTTACGGTTACGGCTGGGGCTCATACCACGTCCACGGTGGCAAGAAGAAGGTAAGCACTTAGATTGCAATGGAATTAAGTTAGCAAGGTCGTTGTAACGTGTGATTTGGTACTGATGCGCTATTTTTATTCAAAATTTGCAGAAGGGAAAGAAGAAGAAGGGCAAGAAGAAGAAGGGAAAGAAGAAGGGTAAGTAGGAAACTAGAACAAACAAACTTTCTCTCTGCGGACCAAACAGACTTGGTACGAACCCAACTAACGACACGACTTTATTTTTTTTACAGGAAAGAAGAAGGAGAGTGGCTGGGGATGGGGTGGTCACGGAGGTGGACATGGAGGTGGTGGAGGTGGAGGTGGCGGCCAAGGCGGCTATGGCGGTTATGGCGGCTATGGCGGTTATGGGGGCTATGGTGGATACGAAGAATAGGACTCCAAAATTCCCTTAATATTATTTTCATATTTGATTTTAATGTTTTTTGCGGTTCAAATGCAGATTCGACGGGATAAAACAAAACCAAAAAACTTATTTATACAATTTTTAAATTATTTAGTAAAAGCAAGAACGTTTATCTCGTGATGATGATGTGATTTTGTAAAAAAAGATAACAGGCCTGACTTATTATTACTACACGCATTTTTTCACCGCAGGAGAAAAAAACCTCGAGTTACATAAAAAACGCATTTTGATGATTCGCATATGAAACAAGCATGATTTTTATCAAGAAAATACCTCAAAGACGATACAGTGATGACCCATAAATACACCCGATAATTGCGCCCATATTCGTACGTGTTTTACCAGAACAACTTGTCTATTTGGGTTTTACGACCCTTTTTTGCTCCACACTACCCCATTATAACGGGCCATTATGATATTTTGATTGTAAAAAAAATGTACTGTTATATATTTTGGGGTTTCGGTTTCTGCGCTGTAGACTACTGACCTTGAAGGTCTAGCATGTAAGCATGTTCGTAATTCTCTTCATCCTTAAAAGATGCTACCACAGCACGTCCTCAAAATGGTAGCAATATATTCACAAAAAATTCAAATGCCTAAAACCCTGCCCTACCTACTTTTGTCGGTATGTGTATTTTTTTTATGAAGTTGGCAAAGTATGTACCTAACTACCTGTTTCTTTCTTTTGCTACACTTCTTTTCTCGCTGCTTCGTGTCATTAACCTCTTAACCGGGAATTTCCCTTACCGCTGCTGCTCTGTAACTCGCTACATCCAGGGAGAGAGAGAGGTTGGATTGTCAAAGGCAATAATATTATTCCTTTTGTTAAATAGCAGGACCCCAATCCACCATTTAACTAGGAGCTGGTAACAATCTCCCGTTTGCATCAATTAACTTTTAGTAAATCTAAAGGGAAAAAATCGTTGGCCCCAGATGAAAAGGGCACGGTCCCACGAAAACGAGGCACTATTTTTTATTTTAGCATAATATCATGTTATTTGTAATAACCCATCATTGTTCGTCGTCATCAAGATGCTGCTGTGTGCTTTCTTCTGCAGAGAGAGATGAGATGACTATCGTTTTAGAGAATCCAGATAAACTGGTCCCAGAGGAAAAAAAGTTATGTGCTGCCTGATACGCTTAGGGTTTTATTCGCCAAAAAGTTTTTTTCTTCTTCATCCTCTCTCAGAAAGCACTTTTCATCTTGAATTATCTTCATTTTCAGCTTTTGTATACATAACAGACCGAATTCCTTGTATTCATTTACGTTTTACGTTGAACTTTGGGTTTACGAATGTAAACGAAATTTATTTAAAAAAAAGTTTACAAGCTGCCTGCTTGAACTTTCCCGTAGAGGTACAAAATAACGCTTCGTAGACAGAAGAGAATCAAAGCAAATGCTAAACTACCCCTATAACCAGCAGCAGCAGAAGGTCAGGCTTGAACAAAGATGAAATAACAATAATAATAATAATCATCATCATCATCGCCATCATCATCAACTCATCATCCAACAGATTCTGCTTTTTTTTTATTAGGAATTCAGTGCACAGAATTGAATGATGAGATTCAGATGAAATTCATATGAAAATTTGATTACGCCAGAGAAAGATGGGCAGAGAGAGAGAGAATACATTCCGCAGACTACAACGACTTGTTGATGTACGGGTGGGGGAACTGAAAAAAGAATTATTTTTCTTCGTGTAATTTTCTTGCGCATTCAGTGCCCATCACTTAATTTTAGAAGGCGCGTTAATGACCCCTTCTTGCGGAGAATTAGTTGTAGCAATGTTGGGCAATTTAGCTCAAAATATTCCGTTTGTATAAGCGCCGGCGTCATCATCCTTATATTAATTGAATGTGATTAGAGCTGCTAAATAGCTGCATGTCTAAGGTAGCAGGAGTCATTAACCTTTTATGAATGGGCAATAATAATTGTCCGTTTTATTCAACAAGAGACAATTACGTGCGTATGTACTACGTACTTGTGGCTGGACAAGTGATCGTGAGCGTAGGTACATATGTAAAACAACCCTCTGGTTAGCGGCATGCAAAAGTAAGTTGTATTGTAGGTACTCGTAAATGGTAAAACGCTAATGTCACCGGGACAGAATGAAATATTAAAATTGTCCATTGGTGCATTACATGGTGTATCGTCATGTTGCTTTACAATGCCGCAAAACACATTTAGATGGGTGATAGGTCAGGAAAGGTTTATACTATCGCCTACGGGGAGAAAGGCACAACATGTTTTGTGGAAAATGACAGACATTTCTGACAAAAAATGCCAAGTGTAAAGCTGATTAAAATGTAAAATGTACAATAATAGTATAATAGGTGGTTGTTGAACGCTTGCTTTTTAAATCGAGGAGCGAGATAACTTGTTTTGAAAAGGTGCATGAAAACTAAATATAAAATCCTTTTCTCCTAGTGGCATCTTCAAGGACTTTTTAAAACTTTAACGGAACGAAATAACTTTCTCATATGCCGTATGTAAGATTTTGGCAGAACGATGCAGATAGCGACCTAATATTAGCAGTGAATATTAGAATAAGTCTACCTTTGCCTGATCTAACTTATTTTTGATTTCATCGTTAAGGAGACGTCGGATTTAATGAATTTTTGGTTAGTTTTTATTTTTATTATTATAGTAACGTTAGCAACAGCAAGATAGACAGATAAACTAAAGCTGACCAGTCTTACGAAATTGGTAATGTTGATAATGTAAAAAAATCAATATCCACAAGCAGATAAACACAATTTACATAGTTATCCAGCAGCTAATGTGGAAAAAGTTTTTGGCAAAATATCTTACATCATAAGTGAAAGAACGACGGCAATGCTAGTAATGGGAACATAGTAAATTGAAAAGTTAAATGATAACTCCATCAAAGAGGCAAGCCTGATACTTGTTTAATTGCACAGAAGCTGCAGCTTTTTCATGAATATGGTCTGACTGGCCCATGCATATTGCATAAAACTAATCGTAAGTGATTAAAGATACACAGTACAGAGATACAACTTGTTAGAGATGTCCCATTCGAACGTGCTGGCAGGAAAGCTAATTTTATAATGATAAATGACAACTCTCAGACATACTTCCCATGTTTTAAATGTTAATTTCCGTTGGAGTCCAACAGTTTCTATGAAATTTACTATTTATACGTAATTTTCATATGGATCAATATGGATGAGATGCATGCTTTCCTTCAAGTTTCAAACAATTGAGGCGGTAAATTTTATTCCGTGCTGAGAATGACGGTGTAATTTGCATTTAATGTAAAATATATATATATGTTTACCAAAATTAGTAAATGAACAAATACCCAAAACTTCAAAATTATCCCATTGATCGAAAAATGAATGCGAACCGTACGTTTCCAGAAGCTCAAAGAGTTATTTCATTCTTTTCTTAGGTTTAATTTTGGCGTTACGCTTCCATCCTCTCCCTCGAATACTGAATTACATAAATGAAATAGAATTAACATATGCAGTGACATCAAGCAATACTTTTCCAAAAATCCCAATTTTATAGCTCAACATAACTACTCAGCCCATTCTGCTCTGCTGTGGAACATCGACCTGCGAAACAGGTCAACGAACAAAAGTAGAAGCTGTAGAGCACACAGTATTGTATCTGAAAAGGTCTAAGCCACTGGTATTTAAGATGCTCAGACTTAATTTTTTATTTATTACACATTTTCTTCACCCTGGTCTAACCTACAACAATCGTGATAAATAATTACAAAAAAGAATTGTTTTAAAATGTATTAACTAGAAGCTTCTACCCACTATCAACCTTATATAAGCAACTAGCTACAATCTCGTTTGTATGTGTACCTGTGCTACAACACACACTACATATAAATATAATTGTATTGTAAGATGCCTTGAAAACATCCCAAATACAATTCACAGCAATAGTGCGGTGGTGTGACGATTACAATAGTGATTTAAATTCCTGTCCAGCAACATTTCCTTATAACCAGTCAATATCTGTTTTTCCTCTCTCTTTCTTCTCTCTCTCTCTCTCTCTCTCTCTGCTGCGATCATTGCTTCTTTCCCAAACATTGTTTTATTTATGCATTAAAACGAATCTTCCCTCATTGAACCACACAGAACAACCCGGTTTTTTACAACAAGCATGTCTGAACATCTTTTCTCCTTTTTGTGTGTAGCGTGGACGGAAGAAGGAACCAGAGAGAGAAAATCTTGTTTTTCTACCACCTTCCTTGTGTTACCCTCTTCTACTCGCCCTCTGCGCTTTAAACTCTGTATATCTATCTGCTGATGGCTGATAATATGCACTATAATAATTAGCGATTTTGTTCACAAGTCCGTGGCTCGTCGTGTGTTCTTCTGTGCATCGCGGTTACAACAATGACCATTTTTCCTGAACCGTGTGTACATACACATTATTGCAAACAAGTCAAGTCATGGTATGCAAACATGAGCAAGTACGTAGACCTCCAGCAGCAGTAGTAGCTGAAGTGATGAAACTGAAAAAAAAATACCTAGGCGAATTAAAAGACTGCCCGTATGCAACTACCTACGTTTACCAGCTAGGAGCTACCCTAATCGTATTACAGTGACTACAATTTACCTGAGTATTATAAACGCGACGTTATATATAAAGGTGGGCTGGTGAAACTGAAAGTTGATCCGTCCAGTTTGGGTCGTGACGAAGGACACAACTAGAGAATATTTTCCATTTGGCAGTGAACATAGTGAGAGTTGTTGTAATTTTGGGGTAAATCTTGTCCAGGACTTCAGGATGAAGTTCCAATTGGTAATTATTTTAAAAATAACAGTTTTTTTCATTTTATGGATTTTTTAGAAATTTCTGGAGGAGAAAGTGAATATTTCCGAGAAAGTTGTGATTGTGATATTGTGAAGAAAGGGGGAAATTGTTTTCTTATATTAGTGTGTGTTTCTCGAAATTATTTCAGGCTGTCCTGCTGCTGGCAGCCTTAGTACACTTCGCCTATTCGCAGTACTATGCTGTTGGCTACCCACAACAGGAGGAGGAAGAAGATGACCTGGGAACGTACGACGACACTGCAGTTGCTGCGCTCCAGCCAGTAGCTGATTATGATAGCGAGTACACTTTGATCCCTGTTCAACTCGTGCCTGTTTACGATGACGCTCAGCCGTACTATCACAGAGAAGCGAGAGGAAAGAAGGGAAAGGTACAAGTGAAACCTATAAAACAATAATACTATTGGCGGTACTGATTTTAAAAAAATTCGATTCTAAATGTTTTCGTTTTTGAATTTTAATTGCAGAAGAAGAAGAAGAAGGGTAAGAAGGGAGGATGGGGCTGGGGATGGCCCAAGCACAAACACATTTGGCTGAAGGCTCCAAAATTCTGGGCACAACCCCCCGTTGTTCATATTCACCCTGCACCCAAGCACCACGTACATAAGGTACTTTACGATTTTTTGAAGTAATTTTAAAGTCGTAACATTGGCTGGTATTCGTATCCTAAACCGTTAAATATTATATCAATAGGTCGTTCATCACGGCTGGGGCTGGGGACATGGCGGCGGTGGTGGTGGCGGTTACGGAGGCGGTGGCTACAAGAAGTAGGTTACGGAGGCGGCGGCTACAAGAAGTAATCCGGCAATACAGATGCACCGCACTCCCCGTTGACGTCTCACTTTCTTCCGTTCAACTTGTTCTGCTGAGTATTACACTAACAAACGTGTCAAACTAATTTCAATGCGAGGGGTAATCAAAAATTCATGCGTGCTGAAGGATGACTTTCAGTCATTCAAATCTCAAATCACGACTGTCCTAAGTTTTTTAACAAAATAAAAACAGTTCAAAAATACTTCCACCGATTGCATTTTTTCTGTCATTGTTGAGCAATATAGTACATACATGTCATCCATCGGTTCATTTCATCAATTCAATTTTCCCTATTAATACGCACACACTAAAGCATTTAAGGTAACGTTGCATTAGCTGGATAACATTTGCATATTTGAAACCATCTCTAATCTGATACGTAAAAAGGAAATGAACGCAACTAGCTATTTGTTAAGATGGCCAAGGGCAAGTATCCTAGTACCCCAACATACTACTTTCTCACGCCTTTCATTCATTGAATGCGTTTTTGAAATGCAATGCATTCATGACCAAAAGTCTAGTTAAGAAAATAACGATCCGGCACGGCCATCTATTGTAATTTAAATGACTGCTCTTCCGATTCAATTAAATAATAATGGGCATTATAGTAAAGAAATCATTTAGGCTGACACATCTTGAATACATTTTAGTGTTAGCACAGTCATACATTTCGCTGGGGAATATAGTAAAGATAGAAATGGTAGGGGTGAAAAATTAAACAATTTTTGTCATATGACATGTTACATCATGCCGGTACCTGAAGCAATCAACAGTTAGACATAGGCAAACTACAACGGAGTGAGTAAGGTCACATCCCTACTACATTGAACCATAACCACCATTTTTACTGTAAAATTAAGAAATATTATTTGTCATTTCTCCTTTCATAACATCTCTAGTCTTAAAACTGCAGGGGGTAAATGTCAAATTCCACCGTCAATAAACAACAGATACAGCCAGGTTCATAAAAACGTCCAATAACATTTTGACTTTGACACTTTCCCATTAACCTCACACGAGACTTTTTTGTATATTTGACAAAGGATTTTTCCCAGTCAACAGTCGTGTTCATACAATTGTTGTTGCTGTCATTGTAAAGCAGCCATTGTCAAGCAATCGCCCATAAAACTTGTATTTCGTCGATTTCTATCAGTTGTTTATCCCCT
>JAHZNE010005039.1:0-35351 GCA_027744055.1 Callyntrura sp. NNG-2020
GATAAGTTTAGCACGCGTTTACATGTGACGCCACGTCATGACGATAAATTTCCACTTGCAACAAACTATCTCAGTTTCAATTTTTATTTCAACTCTCTGTAAGGACGTCCACACCCTGCCATAATTGCAATATGATACACAGGAAGCCTGTTTTGTGTGCAGTCGTCCAGCAACATTTTTTATCTTTTTTTATGTCCTGTGTACGACTGCATGAATATGTATGTATAAATAAATATTGTAGCCCCTCCTCCCCTCAAGAATTACGTTTGGCATGCCAGAGTGTATGTATCATTTTGCAAGGATCATAATATTCTAAGCTGTTTCTACGGGGGTCTGGGGTCTGTGTCGTTTTCTCCTGTTCTTATTATTTTCATTTTTCTGGAGAGTACAAAAAGTGGGACAGGAAGTGACATAGAAAAAAAGAAGTGAAAATAGTACCAAAGTATTTTTCTCGTTTAAAGTTGCCAGCCCACAGAAAATGCAGCTTTTGTTAATAACACAGAGAGAGAGAGAGAGAGAGAAAACGATATACATATATCGTCAAGTGTGTTTCCTCTTTTCTTTCATCTGTCTACTTGTTTACCGCCTCTGTGTGTCTTTTCTCGTCTCCTCCTCCTCCAACATTTTCACTGACTCGAGTTTCAACAAAAGCGGGTGTAATACGAACAAGAGTTTCGAGGTGACTAGAACTAAAAGAAATTGTGTGTGTGTAGTCTAAAGTCCAAGTTTTTTTTTCTTGTTCCGCTGGAGTTGTCGAGAGAGTCAGGAAAGATGAGGAAAAGAAGGGAAAAAGGAGAAAAGACCCAGATATTACTTTATTCTTTGCAATTTCGTTGCATCCGGCATATCCTCCTCCATTTCTTCATAGTATTGTTCTTTCTCAAAAGGAAGAAACTAAAGAGGGGTAGAAAAGGAGCAAAAAGTGTCTCTGGGGCTGCTCGGAGAGTAATGTTTCGCATGTGATTACGACAACAATTTTCCGACTACACTTTAAAACTTGCCCTTTCTCAATGTTAGCATCTTCACGCCACGGAAGCCTGCATTTGTAACGCACATTTTCTTCTGTTGACGCTATATGCAAACATTTACATATACCCATATTCCAGCCCCAGCCAGTTGGAGGTTTCTTTAGAGAAGGAAAGGGTAGGGCGGAGGGGCTGCAAAAAACTCCAAATTTTTCACATGACTGCTCAATCTGTCACTTTCGTTCAATCCGTTGCTCTTTCTCCGTCTGTCGTGTTGTCAGAAAGTGGCGAAAAAATCTTTTGCATTTTATCATCATCATCATCATCGCAAATACTGGCGAAAAAATGAAAAATAATCGTAAGTTCGTGTGGATGTACTCAGCTGTATTGCTTTTGTCGCCGCGCACTAGTCTTTGCTAAAACAATACAAGCAAAAAATTCTTTTTTTTTCCTTGTGTTTTGCAATTTTATTTCTTATTTTCCTTCGTGTAACAAAACGCCACGCCAAACTTCTGAATAAATAAATGAGACATTGTGTTTTTTTTTCTCTCAAGAAACGACTAGCATTCTCAACCATTTTGCCAGAAAGGATCCGGAGAATGATTGTACTGAACACTACCACCATTACACATGCTTTCTCACCACCGTACAAAACCACGACTTTATTCTTGCCATATTTCCTCTTCTTCATGCCTCTCCCCTCCGAAAGAAATAAATCGTATAAATCTAGAAGAAAAAGCAATTATTCTAATTCATGACCATCGGCATTCCAAACATTTTCCCAGGCTCCCTAAATAGGCATAAAAAAGAAGCATACGGAAAAAACACGTTACTCTTCTCTCTGGCAAACGCAGCGCCAGCAAATAACATAAGTAAAACGCAACGTTGCCATTGTACCATCAGTATCAACGCTACTATTGCCGTTTTTTGTGTTGCTGTTCCCCTCACCCAAAATGTTTTTGCCTTTTTGGTACTCCACACGAGCCATAAGGGAAGAAAGAGGAGCGTATAGCGTCAATTTTGCTGCTTTGTCTACTCTTCTTCCTTTTTTCGTAGCAGGAAAAATGGGTTGGAAAGAAAAATAAAATGTAAGACGAAGGAAATTAATGAGGATCACACATCACACATTTTCTCCTTTCTATCTATTCCCCGCATCTGAGTATTTCTCAGCTCTTTACAAACTCGACTCTCTGTTTTAGCGTCTGACAGTTAAGTTTAGCGGAGCTTTAAACGCTTACTTTTCTCTCTCATCCCTCTTTCTTGTAGAGAACAGACAAACGACTTAAGTGTGATGAGAGCAAACACAAAAATGAAAATCTGAGTCTGCCGTTGTGAGCTTTTCCTACAACCAATCTCATTTTCTGTTCTGAGGCGATTAGAAAGATCCTCGCCAAGTTTTAATTCTCTTATACTGATGATTGCCGTGATAATGGTGATCTTTTCTTCACCGTCGTCATCTCTCTGTAGATTTTTTAGAGTCAAGGTAGATACGACCGCTTTTGCTGTCGTCACATCAAACAAATAATATGTCATAATCATGTCAAAAGGAAGAGAGATGCTATGAAAGATGAGAAGTAGAAATGGTGGAATCGAAATGAATGCAAGGAAAAAATAAGCAGCCGAAGAACAACATTTTTTACAAGGATAAATAGTTACGTACCTGAAGATTTTGGATGAGTTGTTGACAAGTTATGGGGGGAACGTCCGTACCAACCGACACGACGACATCTTCGTAACCACCAAATTGGTTCAAGCGTAACCCGTCGACCCCTCCTGTACCGGTGAGCATGAGCAACGCTACTGACAAGAATGTGAACAAAAGTGCAGTCCTTGAAGAAGATGAAGAAAATGTTGACGAGGATGGGAAAATGCGGGGCGATGATGATGAAGAGGACGTCGAGGCAAGTGAGCATTCACTCTTGTCTACTCTGTTGTTCCTTCTAATTCTCAAGTTTCCCATGAGGTCACCGTCCTCATTGTTTTCCTCGCTTGAATCATGGGCTGCTCCTCCTCCGCTCATCAGGTCACATGGACAATTACTCATTATGACTTGTTCTGCTGATTCCTCTGCTTCTTTTCCACTGTTTTCATTCAGTCTCATCGTGGCTACTGTATTTGCTGTAATGATGACGTTGCTGCTGTTACACGAGTTTAAATTGTCATCAAAAGTAGCAACGCCGTCCTCACTCTCGGAAGAATTACCAGTGTTACTGGTTGTTGTGGGGGTACGACGAGATCTCCGCCGTTGGGGATGATGATGATGATGTCTGATGTAACTACAACTATTACATGTACTGCTGCCGCTACTACCGAGAGGCAAAGAAACTGGTAAATTAAAAGGAGAGCAGGGCGTGGAATTTACTGCTGCTGCTGCTGCTGCTGATTCACTGGGATCCATCCTGCTGGAGAGATTAGTATCATGAATATATTATAGTTTTCAATCCTCGTGTTAGGCTCGCTAAATATTTTACTCTGGGAACGAAATCAGTGCAGCAGACAAAAAGTATAGAATGAATGATAGTACTACTCGTCTAAAACCACTGACAAAACGCAGCCACTTATTTTATGCGGTACTCGCAGACGGATCCCTTTTGTGGTTTCCTCACCAGCGATCCTTCCGTGTTACACACACACACTCTCTACCACCATTCAACGTACAAATCTTCTATTTTGTATGCTGCTAGGAACCTACTGTACTCCTATTGTTCACTTATCAGCGTGGCACGTCCGTTCGGCTGACAATAATAAAAATTTTCCTTTGCAAAATGAAAGTTATGTCTATGCGTGTGCTGCTGCTGTTTGCCTGTTTGGTTGGATATTTTGTACCGCGTGGTTGGTTACTCTATCAGTCCTAAGACAGCCAAGTGAAGTAGACAGACGCGAGTCTTTTGACAAGTTCAAAATTCCCAAATCGGCTTTTCGGATCCTTTTCTACGATTTCACTTTTTGCATATAATTATTTCTAACTCTGTATAGTTTTTCCTCTATCGATTTCCTTGCTTGTGTGTGTATATATATATAAATCGGTGTACCTATTTCAAAATATAATGTTTATATTAGCTGAGAATATGCAAAGTCTGCGCGCAAAAAAAGTTTTTTTTAGTAGTCACCAGACCATTATTAGTTTTCTGATATAAACTTACTTACTTTAGTCTTCTTTCATCAGCAACGCACCCAAAAATATTAGCTTCGCAGTCTTCACTACCACAAGTACTGTAGTCAGTAGTAGTAGACACTCTTGATTTTTTTTAGAAATCTAATTTGGTGGATTTTCCTGTTATTATGATATTTTGGGCACTGCTCCGGATTTTAATTCAAATTTAAAAGTTTCATCTCTGAGCCCATATCAAATTTCACTTTTTATCGAAACGGAATTTTTTTATTATGGAAAGTGGTTCGTTAGTTGCTCTTCTCTACCTCACATATGTGAAACACTTCACTCTCACTCATGTTTGTCTTTTGGCTACACTGTTGACTCTGGATTTTTTCATATTATGTAAATATATTATCACGGCCTCGCGAAACGATGAAATATGATGATGACGATGATGGCAGTTGTTGCTTCAAGTCCTTATCTTCTTTTTTTATCTGCAAATACATACCAAAAAAACAGTCAATCTGTTAGTATGCTAGTCGTCTCATTACAAAACTTACAACATTCAACATTGTCATGTGATTTTTGGGCAGAGTTTCTCAGAAATCTCATCCAGTGAGTATTCATCAGGCGGATATACAATCCATCCATCCCAGAAAGATTTATAATTATTATCGTCGAGGAAATTGCACTGGCTTATCAGAGAGCCTAAAATAAACCTCTTACTTCATTTCCCGCAAAGTAACGTATGTATCAACTAATACGACGGGTTTAAACCCGTAACAGAGAGACAGATATAGTAGGTGAGTGTTTGCATTCAGCAACGGCAAAATTCCAAACGTCCTTGCTAAGAGAGAAGAACCCAAGCTTTTGGAGAATTTACATTCATTCATACGCAAATTTGGATGATGATAAACTGCACACGCATAGCATTATAATAGCTTATTCTATAAAAGACAGCTTTTTGTCCGTTTACTGCTATTATTTAAGCTTTTAGAGGGGCATGACAAGGAAAAGATAAAGTATACTGGGTAAAGAGAGCGACGAGAAGAGAGAAAAAAGGGAGAGCAGTGCAGCAGCAACAAAATATGGGAACACACACAACACGGCGCTATGTTGTTGATACGAGAAAAAGGAAGGTATAGAATTTCGTGTATGAGGAGAGGGCTTGGGAAAATGGAATGTAATCCTGTTGGAAATATTTTTTTCAGGAAAAGCTTCTTCTCTCTAGAGGAAACATGCAAGTAGTGGCTGTAAATAGAGTAGGTAGTCACGTCTCTCTTTCTCTGCATCTATCTGCAGCGCTGATTTTTTTCGTGAGATAGAGTCACACAATAGAAAATAATGCGTAAGTGTTGATCTGACTGAGAGGGGGAACTGCATAGCAGAGAGGAAGTTTGTAAAGGGCACCCTCGTGCGACGTGTGCGAGTGTGAACAACGGAAAAAGTACTTAAAAATCGGATCCGTGTTCTTTCAGCGTGTTTTTTTGCGAAAAGAAGAACGGGAGAGAGTTAGTCATGTTGACACTTTCCCTATTCACTGACGGAGAAGGAAATGGAGAAAAAAGTTTGGAGTTCCGCAGTGGAAATAAGCAAATGCAAGGATGAGGCTAGAAGAGGTGGTGGTGGAAGTCACTGTACGTAACTGTCGTCATGTGAGGTAGAAGAGAGACAGGAGGGGGAAATAAGGCAGGAACGTACGCTTTCCTGGGTAATCTCTTTATACGGTAATACGGTGTGGGAGTGGAACAAACATAAAAATGTAGCTGTTTTATAACTCGTTATAACAAGAACAAGACTACTTGTTTTTAGCTTTCTCATAGTTCTTCTCGGCTTGTGCGAGTACTCCTGATGTGAACGTAAGCTTGGTTGAGTTGAGTCACATTCTTTATGTGGATGAATACTACTACGAAGTTGCTTTTGCCTGAGCTTTTGTTTTTTGTTGCCGTCATCCCATTAACCTTATCTGATGATAATGACTTGGTCGTCCTGCTTTTTTCTATAGGTTTCATCCTAGCAGAAATAAGATATTACAATAGACTTTTCGGATCGATGAGTGGAAGAATCGGGTAAAATAATAAGTTTCTATTAAATTGCCAGTTTTCTTGATATCTCGTTTCATAAAAAAGTCCATATATTGATATATAATAATTAAATATCTTTTTGGGTAATTTAGCAGATAGCAGTCCCTTCACATTAAATTGAGTTTACGTTTGACAATAATGATTTGATTAAATTTTTTTTAAATACATTTGTAAATGAGAGTCAGCTAACTAACATCTGTAAAGTCGCATACAACAATGACTGTGATGAATGTGCTGCTGATAGTCAACCATTAACCAGTCAAGTGAATAACTCGAGTATGCATGTATTAATAGGTCGACCCCGACCCAAGTTTGCCCGTCAGGAAGAATCTTTGACTTCTAGGGAGTACATGTAATTTATGCTACCAATGATGCCTAAATAAGAGGTTATCTTTTAATCAGTCTTGTACAACGCAACGCATGGCGATAATAAGTTGTACCTTTGTACTAATGTCAGATGTGGTGTTATACTTCGGCTCTCACATATTTGATAAATTAAAACACAATCTGCCAAATAAATACTATATACTCTCTGGTTACGATACCATGCAAAGTGGCTCACAGTCACATTCAATGTTACGTATATATCTACCTACTGAAAGTCCTGACTAAAAGGACAACATGTGTACTACATCAACATGTCAAGTGTCCCACTTAAATGGACGTACCTACTACAACAACGAATTTGGCATCTTGATGAAAATAATTTTGACACAGTCTTTCAAATCGTTAAATTGACATTAACTCGTTATTACTTTGATTTAAGTGTTTGATTATCTAATCAATTTTCTACGACTAGGCGCGGACAGTCGTGCAAGAGTGCTTGTTGTCGATGTAGCCGGTGATGGGGAGAATATGTTATTAAATGTAATAAATAAATACGTGCTAGTCTCACAGAGTATTTAAATTTTAGCCAAGCACCCCCCACACACGCACTTCATTTCTTCTTCTCTGTACTGAAGACGATGAGGACTGTGACGATTAATGATGAACAAAAGGTAACCTTGAAAAATTTTATTATCAACTAGGACTTTTTTATCTGCACAAACAAGCCTGTAAATACTCAAGTATTTACACGAATTCCCCTTTTACTGTGTGTATTTTGGCGTAATATGTGGCTCTTCACCTTCATTTTTATTTAAATGAACGTAAACGTAAAGCATGCGATACTGTTGAACGTGGCTGCAATCAACTGAAACAAAAATAGTGTATCGCATCTGTCTGTTATTTATGTGTGTGTACATCTACGTAAAGCTCTCTGCCTGTACTTGCGAGTACGTAACATTGCATTGGGAGATTAAAGCCAAGGTAAAGGTAAAATTATACACGTAGAAAGCCACAAGTTACACTGGCTTATCGTTTTACATAATCTCATTATCATTATCATCATCATCATCATCATCAGCCGCACACACGGCCCAGGTACTAAGCATAAGGTGTGCATTTTGTGTGTTCCTTCTTCGCCGTAAGTCAAGCTAAATGAAAGGATATAACGTTTCAATGTGTACATTTAACTACAATTGAAGTGCAAAAATACCACCAATTCTTACTGCTATTTTATTACATTTATTACTATTTTTGATTGCATAACGGCCGCAGACGTTCTGGGTACTGCCCAATCTGTGGAATTTTACTATAAACAAGTCTCCTTTTTTACTCTCACGCAACAATACCGTTTGTTTCACTTTCATTCAACTCTATCCTATAATCTGGGGCTGCTGAAAATTACATGTGGGCTTGCAAAACCCAACACACTCACACATCACTGTACACAAGAATGTAACTTCTCCACTCCGCACCAACCATCTTCTCTCTCTCACTCTCTCTCACACACACACATAGTTTCACGGAAAGGAAGTTGTGCTAGGGAATCCGTCTTGTTTGCTTTATTGTTTTTCTTGTTGCTTCTTTGCTTTCATATCCCGTTTTCTGCAGAATTCTCAAAGAGAGAAACTGATTGTGAGTCTGGGGCGAGACGGGGAAGAGAGCGTGTGTCTGTGAGGGAGAGCGGGGGAGGGAAGGAGAGGCAAGAGAGCAGGAAAAAGAAACCTACGTGGAATTGAAATACATGACACGCATCAGTAGAGCAGCTCAAAGGGAGTTGAAGAGAAGGGAAAATAAATGTAGGCTCAAGCAAGACCAGACAGCAAGACTAAAAACGCAATAAAATGCTTTATTTGTATTAAAGTAAGCCTTGCAGCAGAAATACGCGTTAACGGGGGATATGTAAACGTCTCACATATAACCGGGTACACAACCGATGTGTGTTGTTTTGCGGGTTTGTTCCTCCGTTTTGCTGCGCTGCTGCTTGGTCGGTTGGAAAAGTGAGATTAAGAGATATCACAAGGTTTGATCGTAGTAGTCGTAGTAGTGGTGGTGGTGGTGGAGAGAATCATTATGATTTCGCATTATGAATTAAAAGTATACATTACGGTACGGAAAAGGAGGAAACAGGAAAGCCTTAAGAAGAAGTGCCTCTTCTCTCTAACCAGCATGCCAGCACATACCACAAGACGCGTACAGGGCAGAAACGATACAAGGAGGGGGTACATACCACAGACAAGAGAGCATGTTATTATACTAAACAGAGTAGCATTTTTTGCTTACGAGTTTAATACCCGCGTGTTATCAGGGAATACTGGCTTGAATGGTTTATTACTACTAGAGGCTACTAGAGGGAAGGCTAAGGGTATGTATTACGTGCATGCAACGTATTTATTAATGGAGCTAGCCAGCAGTGTTATATATTTTTTGCTTAGCGGGCGATAAAACGATAAATCAAGGTGAAACAGTGCAACACACCAACAAAACCTATAACTTTGTACAGTTTTTCTCCTTGTGAAAATCCCAGTCATTCCTCAAAAACAGTAACACACAACAACCCAACCAGCAAACAACTTCTCTCCTCCTTCTACTCCTGCTTACTTTAATCGTTTTTTTCTTCTTCTTCTTCTTGGTTTAACTACACATAAACACGTATCGTCGTCGCTCGTTCTACAGAGAGAGAGAGAGGTACAAAGTCGGAAAGACTTTGGCTGTCTAACTGACACTTTACCACGTAAACCTCAAAGTAGTCGAGTTTTGCGGGCCATTTCTCTTTCTGCTCGTGGGCCTTAGAAACACTCCTACAAAACACATCCTGCTTATTAGACGGAAAATGTCCAACCTTAAGCATCAGCTATTTTTCATCAAATATGCATAATATTCCAATTAAACTGCCTCCTACTCAAGTTCTCCACGTCTTGTGTCTTTTGATAAGCACCAGAGAAAAAAATATATTACATTTCATTAAAATATACACAGAAACGAAAATGAACGGCACACACTCACAGTTTCCGTTTTGTTTTTCCTTTTTCTCCTGCAATTCGTTTAATCTTTGCTAAAATCGCCATAATATTATCAACATTTATTATCTAGCAAGAAAACGGGTACCTATACCCAAACAGGAAGTGCAAACGTAGACACATCTGCATATTTAATCAAGAAATGTGAGGGTATTTTAAACTAATTCCTTATTCCCCTCCTCAGAGTGACTCTTCAAGCAGCTAGTAGACACAACGCCTCAGAAAATTCTCTTTTTTGCAGCAAACTACTCGACCAGACGACGACGACGACAACAACACCGACAACGTGGAGGAGAGTGCTAAATCCAATTAAGGATCTAGCTAGCTTATAATGAATGAATGTCTCGTGAGAACATTGTTCCTATAATTCTCTGATATCAATACCTGATAAAATTATAACTTCCTCTCAGGTGTATTAGTCTCCGTATTTATGTATGAGAAGAATTAAAAGGATAAATATAGTTTGCGTATACCCCCTGTCGTATGATTGCGCCTTCATATAAAATATTTTACAGGTTGTATTCCTGTGTGTGTGTGTCGTTTAACGAACGATGTGCATGGTAAATGAACATTCATTGTCAATCATTATTTGTATTTACCTCCTATACTCACGCGCGTGTATAAATATTTTGGTATGCTCAAACGTTCAACATGTCACTCGTAAATTTTAATAATAACAATAATTGGTGTTGGCAAACTAACGATAATAACTCAAAATTGCGTACGAGTACGAGACAAATGGAAACAAAAAACAATGCAGAAATTGAGAGAGAGAGAGATGAAAAAGCACAAGCCGAGGGCTCTTAGTTATATGTAGGCACTCTACAGTACAAGTAATGAAAATGCACTTTTAGCTTTATCAAGCCATTTATTTCGACCAACTTCTAATAACATCCAGATGAACACGGGAAATTGTTAATAAAAACGGTAGTTACACGCAGTATTGGTAAGGTATGTACCGTGCTATTATATGATTTATGGATCTCCAAACTTATCTTTATAATAAAAGTGTATGCATATGCCGTAAACACTACACTATATATGTATGCATTCCTATGTTACATTTATATTTTTGTTAAAATTGCTTCAGTGTACAAAAATATAACGACTTCCTCTCTCTCTCTACTTCTACTCTCAGTTTTTCTATCTATACATATATGCTTCCTTATATACTTTTTCTAATTTCTCTTGTGTTGGCAGCCGTTGTTGGACCGGTAGTGATGGTGCACCTCAACTCTTCTCTGTATAGGCTCTTCGACACGGCACGGGGGCTAATCAAAATTCTGCCAGGGTCTGCACTAATGCTCCAATAAAAGCTAATTCCACTTCAGCTCGCGCAGAATACATTCAATCTGTTTCTTTTTCCACTGAAAACTCGCACAAAACAGAGAACACTTTTTTGTCCTTTACCCCACTACCTACTGCTACTACAAGACTATATGAGCACTTTAGCTGAAAAGAATCGTATGTTTATATATAATAGTCTTCGTCTTTTTTATCCAAAAAATGATTGTTTCTTTTCTTCTTTCTTTCGTTACGTGTGTGTGAGTCAGGCGGCCAAACCAGACGATATTTTTAATATACCTGCCAACTAAACCATTTCAAGAGTAGTATAGGTATACGAAAAATATGACTGCCACAATATCTCTATTACTTTGATTATTCAACGTGTAGCATCGGTATACTCATTTTTTTATACTCCCCCACAGCAAAGCGGATATCAAGCACAGTAAAGGATGTGGACGCACGAGGCATGACTTTTTTTCTTATTAAGCATTGATTATACTACAGATTACAACAACTCTTGACGACGACGATGATGATGATGATGATGCTGATGATGAGCCAGCAAAAATCCCCAATAAAGCCAGCATGGCCAGGGCACCTGCTTAAAACCGTCTTGATCATCATTTCATCAAACTTCCCTTCTCTTTCCCTTCATTTTCAGTTTTTCTCATTTTCTCGCTTTTATATATCTACACAACTAATCAAAGCTCGGAGGTCATCATCGTTGCTCGAACAAGCTGAGAAATATACACGGCATGTAGGCATAAGCCATGCGCTACATTCTGTTTTTCTTTCATAAATAGAAAAAAACTGAAAGCTTACTCATGCACTTCTGAACCCAACTTCTTTGTTCTCTTTAATTTTTTTTGCAGCTGAGCTCTAAAAAAACCTCTTGTGCACCTGTTTGCAAAAAATGTGTAGAGAGTAAATAGCTGTACAGCTATACAACTTTTTTGTCTTCCCAAGCAAAAAATGTACCCTGCCTTTCTCACACATTACTACAGACTACACACAGCTACGTAACATCATAATTATCATGATGGGGGCTATCGGTATGGCATAAGCGTAAACAGACGTGTAGCAGCGATGCATGCAATCATAATAGAAAAATATTTTCTTCCGATTCTAAACGGCTTTGCAATAATTTGCAATACTTTTAGCACTATTTTTTGTCACGATAAATGTTTTGTTTTTACTACAAGCGTCAGTGTAACAATAAACACGGCTTTTAATACAAGTGTTTTCTGACATCTGGTTGAGCCGTGTGGCATAACATCATTTACATTGTGATTGTCTCCACCATCCCTGTCGGAATAATCACACCTATTATGTCGAACCATTTGCATTTTTTACAGAAAGAGAAACTATTCTTGACGGAAACAATAATAACAATAATAAATAATCCCAGAAGTGTTGTGTTGTAGGTACACTATGCAAACAAAAACTCTACGCGCCACGTTCGATCCTACAACAATCCCCTTTTCCTCCTCCTTCTTATTCTTAACTCTGACTCTTCGACCGCCAGCAAACTAACCAAATGCTCTACAGAGTTATTATTATTTTTCCCTTTTGCAAACAGTAAAAACAATAATATCTTCTGCACTAATAAACGTCGTCGTGTGGTTCCCAGAATGCAAGACAATACAAGAAACTAAAATTCTATTATTATGCCTCCTATTATTTGTCCTCGTCCCTCCCCCTCTCATTCTTCCTTGCAGACACAGACACATACACAGTTTACACAACAACTCTGAAACAAAAGCTTGTGTGTGTGTGTGTGGAACTTCTTTTGTTCTTGTTTTCATCCTCTTCCTTCTTGACTGCATCAGTGTTACCAACATGATCGTCGTCGTGATTCCAAATTGCGTAGTTGCATTACAAGAGCAAATACACAAAGGAAATGTAAGTCCCTTTTATTTTTGCATTTACCATTTCACAAATCCCACAGTGATTAGTTGCAGCTCACGACGAGGATGATTCTTCCAACAGCCCAAAGCGGACGAAAACCAGACCAAAGTACACAATTGTCTTTTATTGCAAAAAGATTGTTATCATCGTATTCTGTTGTGCATGCATAAAAAATAAGTGTGTAGACACACACTCTGAGATGGTGGTGTTTGGCTTAGCCTGCGCACCTGCGGTCCATAATAAACTGCGCGGATCTACATAAAATTCTTGGATCTTCAAAAGCTCACATTGCGGGCCCACGGTTTTGTATCAACAAGCAGCAACGGCAGGGATTTACACAAGCAGAAAAAAACCAGAATAAAGGAAATCGGGCTTAGATATGCGCTATAATATGTTATTTTCTATCGCTGTCGTCTTTGTAAACAGGCAGCACAGACATCAAGAGAAGCATCATGACCATCATCGCTTATTTTTCAAGGGAAAAGGAAACAGCCAACAGTATGGGAGTCTTAATGCCTAAAGCTCCACACCGCCATCACCAGCTTTATAGCATGGTCGATGGTATCCCCAATTCAAAAGAATATGAATGTGAAGCTATATTGGATTGGAATATTTCACCTGAGTCTGTCGTCAGCATTTTGAAAATATGAATTTATACACTTTACATTCTCGTTGTTTCCTATACACCCTTTAAAGTGAAGGACAGTTGAAGAGATTAGAGACTGCTTTAGCCCAGTAGTCGCATAAAAAGCTTTCCAGGGACCACTGCACGGGTGGAATAGGGTGTGTCAGTAGTCAGCAGTGTTCAAGCCAGACCGCAGCAGACAAGAGGGGGACCATAATGCAAAAAAGGTCCCTTGTCCCTGTATACGTGTGTACGTAGGAATTTACTTTCCTTCATCGCCGTACCTATTGCCAAAATATTCCTGGAGGCTATCACCGAGTTTTAGTCGAGTACTCTTATTACAGAAAACGTTCCGTTCTTGTTCTCCACCCCAGTGATGAAATTTTACATTTTACATGAATATCTGATTGGAGCAACGCGTGCATGAAACTATAAAAATATATGCATATGCATAACATTAGTTCCTCCATAATATCTCGATATTGTGTGTATATACAACTTGGTGGTGGGTAGAAAACGTCTGCGTGTTTTTTTCTTCTCTTAAGCCGTCGTGTGTAACTGTCTGGGTGCTGATGGCTTCCTTTGGTGTTTGTCCTTGCTCCGGTTTAAAATGAATTTTCTCCCTCTTGCCGTTGAAACACGCCACTCTAGAGACGGTCAAAAGAAAATGTGTTGTTGCTGTCGGAAGATTATAGCCGAAAATGTCTAGAAAAACACTTGTAAAACAAGCAGTTGGACGGAGAAGAGGCAGTTTTATTGCCAAAAGCAGAACGCATATATATTACTGCTCCTGCTTCATACATATGTAAACGTGCGGTTGCACAACTCTTCCTACTATCCCATTAGTAAACTTGCTTTTATAACTGCCTGTAGGTATAGGCATTTATTGCTTTGCTAGTCGTTGTCGTCGTCGTCGTCGTCGTCAATGTTGTGAAAGGTAGAAAAAAGTAGCAAAGCAAGGAAACAACATTAATGCACAAAACACACACGCATACACACACGCTTGCTGTATAAAGGGGAAAATCTACTACCTCCCCATTTAAAATTTTTCACTTCTGCTTTTAGTCGTACTCGTCATCCCCTCTGAAAATGCTCTGTCATTTCATTATTTATTTAAAAAAGGTGAATTGAAGCTTTCCACTTTCCGAAAAAGGAGCTAATTTTACTTTAAAGAAAAATACTCCCTGTCAGCAACACACGAGTGGTAAGGTTGAAGTGACAGTGAGTACGGTAAGTAAAGTGGTTGCATTGTAGGGACAAATTAGTATTTTTTAAAGCCTTTTCCACCTGCTTCCTTATTCACTCTTCTTATCATCAGTTGAAGCGCAGTGAGTACGGTAAGTAAAGTGGTTGCATTGTAGGGACAAATTAGTATTTTTTAAAGCCTTTTCCACCTGCTTCCTTATTCACTCTTCTTATCATCATCATTCAGCACCACCGTCACTTACTCTAACCTTTTCACTCTTTCCCCCCTCGACGTGTTCCATCCCATTTCTATCAACGACGTCGAATGATGTTCCATATCTCTTTTCTAATTATTAAAACAGTCAAGTTTTCATTTTGAAACATACCGGGAGGAAAACGAAAAGGGAGGGGAATGTCACGTAACCTAATATAATGTTGACAGGTCAGGCATTCCGAGAAAACCCTTTCCATCTTTCCCCATTTTCTAACAAGTCATTTATTTGATAATGAACTATGACGAGAAATCCAGTATTTTTAATGGAACCCCGGAACTATTCCCTTTTTAAGTTAATTTACCTGCCCATACCTGACGCAACGATCGCCGCAGGAAAAACTTGCTAACCAGAAAGATGGAAGGGGGAGAAAAGACTTTCTAAAATGCATAACAACTTCGTCTCATTTCTTTCTCCTTATTTTTTCATTAAATTGCTTTTCTTTCCAGTGGCGCACACAGAAGTAGAATAGTTGCTAGTGGGCGGCGTGTTCTCCTTTTTACCTGAGAGTATCACAAACAAAAACAACAGGACTGTTTCTTGTGCAAGCACCCGCCTGCAACAGTGGCGATGATGAGAATGACTTGCGACATTCATGGTCTAGATACACTGTTCCTTTACTGCTGCTGCCTCTGTTGTCTTCGTCCTTTCAGCCTGTTTAAATAGCTGCAATAATGATAATGATGTGATGAAGTTGACTAAACCTAATAATAATACCAGGATGAGAGCTCTTATTATGCAATCCAAGTATGGAGAGGATGACGGTAATAATAATAATAACAGCCAGAGCAAGGCAGCATTATCCTCTTCCTTTTCATTCTTATCTTTCGCAGCTTGCTGTCGTCTCTGAGAATATTCTGTAAATAGAACAGAAACTTGAGACATTTCCGCGTATGCCTGTAGCAATATTAAACACACACACGCACACAAAGCCGAATTACTACAGAAGACGCGGTAGGGAAAGGAAGGCAAGACGTTTGCGAGTATACAAGAATGTGGGCAGAAGTCTCTGGATTACCATGCTTTTCACCTTTCATACATTTTTTATTCCTTTTTATTAAATTAGCTTTCACTCCGTAAAAAACGGTGTAATTAATCCGGTGTGCAATTTAGGTGGATATTCATTATACTTCGTCAGCATGTCGCTAACATATCATCGTATAATCCACCCCCTGCTATATCATGGCAAGTGCAAAAACACCTCTGGAAATGAACAAAAAAGAGGTTTTACTCGCTGCTGTGTCCCCTTGTTGTCTCCTTAAGTAGCACTAATGACTACAGAGTTCGTCGTACGAAACCGGGGAGGAGGATAACGATGGTGGTAATATGATGGTTACATTATGAAACTTTTTCCTCCTTTTTCTGGGGTGGATGCCTTGTGGCAAAAAAGGCCATTTTCTCCCGTTGTCTCATTGTCAGTTTACGCCAATGTCGGGTTGAACAAAATATCAATTTAATGAGAAACCCAGCGTTGGTGTACCTGTACCAAAGTATATAAAAATCGGGAAGCTACTACGTGAACTGCTTACTATTTGGTCGTGTTGTTGTGCAACATGGAATGTTGGTAGCAAACACCGGAGCCACGAGAGAGAGAGAGAGAGAGAGAGAGAGGGTATAACAACCAAGCTTCCTCTGCGCATTAAGCACCCAACAAGTGAAATGATTATGATGAGAAGTGATATAATAATATGTAATATCGTGTCGTAGAAGAGTCATAGTCATAATGCAATTACACTTATGCTCGCTTTTATGTGCAATAAAAGCCATTCCAAATTAGCTTCTGCCAGTGCCGACGTCGTAGTCGGGAAACTTTGTTCCTTTCATTCTTCCATTGCCCTCCTTCCTCACGGCTTTGCGCTTACTACACCATCGCATTGCATAACCAATCCTTTAATGTCCATCTAACACAAAGTTCGTCGTCGTCGTCATCCTCCCCCGTCAGTTTCCTTCTTAACTGACGTAACGCTAGAAGGAAGCGCCGTTGAAGCTGTTTTAATTCAATAAATATAGCTCATTGTGTGCAGTGGTAACAGCTGGAATCCTCTTTCTCTGGTAAAATATCACTTTCCATTCAATAAATAGCCACTCATTAACTCGAGGGCAATGAGAGACGAATGGAAGTCGAATTCTCATTTATTATGCATGGTACAAGCATGAACAGCTTCATCAAATGAAAACACACTACCTTCCTCTGAAACAAACCTGGAATGGGCAATTAATTAAAGGCAGCAAAAAAAAACGGGGACGACTTGCCAACGTAAGAAGCAATGCCAAAAAAACTGGATGAGTGTACAGCAAACTTGTATTACATTTCAAGCATACATAACAGACTTTGACAAGGACGATGCGATGGTGTAGAGGACAAAGTAATGGTGATCAGTAGCAATAATAATGACTACACCTTTGTCACCAGTAAATTGCCTAAATTTGTTTTACCAAAGGATATTTTCAACCCAATGCCAGCTGATACAAGATTGTTTTCCTGTATTTTCCCTAAAATTGATAAATTGGACTGACAAATTAAAGGGGAAATCAATCAACCTCAAAAAGAACGTTTTTTTAACGAATTATCACGATATAGCTCGTTCGATAATAGAGAAAGAGCGTGACTCTCCAAACTCGGGTTTTTTTCTGGTACACACACAGACCATGTTCATCAGTAAAGTTAAACTTGCTCCTAGTAGAGGTAAACTGGTCATAATTGAATTGAACCAGCTTTTGCGTGTAAATAATGTCCAGGGACACACGTGCATGTAAGTAGCATATTCTTTTTTTTTCGATATATTAAATCCCACTAGAACCGGTGTGGTGGTAAATAATTTTCGGTTAGTTACGGTGCGCAAGGGCAGTCCTGCTCCTGCAAATAGTGGACAAGTTTGTCAGAAGTTTCGTAAAAAACAGATGCATTAATGTGTTTTGTCGACGTAGGCCATCATCATTTATTTATCCCGCAGTCTTTTTTTTCAGCCGTAATTGCAATGGCCTGAAAAAAGTGTGCTACTGGATACTTTCAACTTATTACATTATTTCCCCTGACGTAACATCAAAGTCCAACATATACATGGACCATCACCGTCACTACCACCGCTGCGGCTTACTTGTCGTCGTCAATACCTTTCTATTCTAATTTTTGACATCTTGATGGGCAAAAAAATAACTGCTGCGCGTGAATTGCAAATGGAAACTTATCAAGCCTGAAAGGAGCGAGTTGCATTTTTCTCACTTGTACTTTTCCATTTGCCCGTGTTTTATGACTACACCCCTTCTTCACCATCACATCATATTAACATCCAGACAAAAAAACAAATAGACTGCATGCGGCATGCTTACGTTGGCATACAAACAAGACACGTCAAGAATCCAGTAGCATGCTTCTGTTTTTCGCATCATGAACGCAAGAAGGACGTGTGTGAGAGTTTGAAATGTGACAGCAGTTTTCAGTAGTATGTGTCTACTCCACTCATTCTTCTTTGTCTTTTGATTATCTTGGCCTAGAAAACGCCATATTGTCAAACCTCTGCGAAAAATATTCCCATTTTTTTTACTATGTCATTGCTACGGTAAACCTATCAAGCTGTCACAAAAACTGGGTCTCTCTGACCAATATGAGATGACTGCTACAGTCAAGTACTCCTCTCATAATGAATACCAACCCAGTTTGCCTCTCTATGACCACTCACATTCTTTCTCTCCTAAACTGACAAAACCCAGACAGAGATATACCACCGTAATAAAAGCGACAAGAATGATCCCCCGTCCAATACACGCGTTTCTTGTACTTAAGAAGCGTAAAAACCCTTGGCGTTGTTGTTGTAGTGCCATCACTGTCATATTCCGTTCGTGGTACATTAAAACAGAGTAAAAATCCACTGAATGCAAAAAATCTATCTCCCCACAGGAAAAGCGAAAAGCTGCTCCGAAAAAAACTCACTCTTCCCTTAAGAGTCTCGCCAACAAAAAAACGAGGAAGAAAGAAGTTTGAGAATTACGAATAGACGCCCGTGAAACGCAATAAGCAAGCCATGTGGAAGCTTATGAAGCTCCGGCAAGAAGAAACTTTGTTTTGGGGTTGTTGTTCCTCATATATTACTACACAGGAACTTTCTGCTGGAGGTTGAACCACCATCACCACCATCAACGCTGCTATTGCTTTTGTTGCTTTTCATATTTTCTTATACAATGGAAAAAAAGAAAGAAACGTTGAGAAATTCTGAGAGACAGTTATTTAGATATATAGAAGGTATAAAAATTCTCTTAATGCTACTACACATGCGGTCGTAGCATGGACATAACAACAACATCATTTAATATAGGGAGAATGAGGACGAGAGAGAAGCAAATACTCTTAACACGCACATACCACTAACTAAAAGCAGCTTTACGAAAGTAACAAACAGTAAAAACAGTCCCCGCCACCAAAACATTCTTTTTTTTAGTATAAAATGTATGACTTTTACTGTACGAGATGCTTCCAGGTACTTATTTACAAGTTTATGTAATAGCCCTATTCTCTCCACACACTAACTTGCCACTACCACTAATTTACTTTTACTTTGTGAAAATATATTATTTTCACTTTTTTGCCGTGTTTGGCAGTAGCCACGGTGCACAGTACACATACGCCAGACAGTGGTGTCCTTGGACAATTCATGAACACGAACACGGAAGGCAATATAAATTTAATAAATGTAATCACATCATATCGTAAAGTTATTACTATTACGATATGGCACATGCAATGTGCACTGATACTCTGGCCGACATGTACAAAAGGTACGGTGCTGGTTGTGTGCACTTTGTTAAAAATGGGTTGTAATGGAACGGCAATTCGGGGACCTCAAGACACACGGCCTGACCTACCGGTTTAGTGTTTGCGGGAGCAATAAATGCAGATACGGGTACACACTCAAAGAGAAAGAGAGCAGTTGTGTATGTAATATTTTTGGTTAAAGTATACGGGTGTTTTTACAGTTTCCCAAAGGGGCGACACAGACACACAAAAAGGAGGGGAAAATATAATGGGAATGACAGTGAAACCGGACGGAAGCTCGGGTGGACTTTTCTTTTTCATCTCTGTTTCTCCAGCTGGAGAAATTGATTTATCTATTTTTAAAATAGAATGGTCAAAGGCATGAAGACGAAAGAAAAAGCAAAGTGAAACAGGTCTCTGTAAGCCTTTGCTAAGGAATTTGGAATGAGGATACAACAGCAGCGTCAGGGATTTCGCGTAAGAAGAGTTTCTTTACATTTTTTTACTGGTGTCGTGATGCTGGTGTATTCACGAGATTGGGAATGGAATACAAACAAAAGAACGTACAAACAAACACACATAAAATGCATAATACTGTACTCGCCGACGTTGTCGTCTCTCTCTCTCTCTCTCCGTGTCTCTCCCTCTCTTACTCTTACTCTCTATGCAGCCAAGGAACACAAAAGAATGGATTATTTACAGAGCGAGAAAAAAGGCTTGAGAAGACACAAAATAATATTTATAGGTAAGTAAGCACCAAGTCAATACTCTTCTGTCTTCTTTGTTGGTTTGTCCTGCTCCCAGAAAAAAATCGTGTGTGTACTATATATCCAGCAAGTGTATATAAACTTACACAAATGTAAAGTGTATTCACCTAGTGCTCCCACCATCCAACTATTTTCGGTACAAGTTACGCCGGAAAAAAGTGGAAATGGCAACCCGATAGGAAAGAACGGAAAGAGGAACACATAGAAAGTTTGATCAATTTTTATTTCTTCACACAGTCAGTCTAGACTAGTCAGTATGGCAGAGGGCAAAACGGGAAAAAATAAAAGTACTCGAGATATCATGCTCTACCATGTTATACCGTAAAAGTTGTAAATATAAGAGGGGCAATTTGCCCAAAAAATGCCAAAAAAGGAGAGAAAGTGGTAACAAGAAACACTTTATATGCCTATAAAGATGTTCATATTACCACCACCGAACATGATGAAATGTGTACGGCATTTGCAGGCATGCATGCACAAATGCTACTGTTATTTGAGAGATAGGTATACCTATAAATGTACATTTTTCACATGTTCTCCTTGTTTCCAGCGTTCTTTTCCTGTGCGTTTTCAAAGTAAATCCCACTTTGCCAACACACACACAAAAACGGTGTGTGCTTCCAGGCTCCTCAACACATACCATCACCAACACGGTCGTCGCTACCGCCACCGCCAAAGACACAAAAATAGCAGCAGTAATGGTGGCTGTGCAAATGGCAGGAGGAAACGCAAGACATGATGTCGACGACGAGGCAACGCGAAACAAAAAAGAAAAGAAGAAGACGCAGAAGAATACACAGTTTTTCTCTCTATATAAGTTTCTTCATAGTTGTATTGCATTTACTGAGGGGAAAGAAAAAAAAGGAGATAGGAGAAAGAATCAACCTACAAAGTGAAAACTAGGCTAAAATAGTAGATAAGGAGAAGAAAACTTCAAAAAAGAAGTCTTTCAACCGTTTTTATTTCTTTCATTTTTCCTTCTTCCTTGCCAGTCTTTACTGCCGCTTGTCTACTTTTTATACCTACCAGCAACGTTTAATATTAGCACCAGGGAAAAAGTTACGCACTAAAAAAGACAATGAAAATAAAGCAAAGCCTGCTAACAACAGGGAGGATGAGCCCAGGATGAAGGAAAACGTATATTTAAAAAATCTGTGTACAACGAGAAATTGGAAAAAGAAAAACCGTTTCGGGTTCTTATTCTCTCTCTCTCTCTCTCTCTCACTCTCTCTAGTAACTTGTGTGTTGTGCACACTCTCTTTCCTCTCTCACTCGCCAGTCCCAACTCCCTATATCATGGCGAAAACGGAAACAACTGACTCCACGTACTAAAAAGAAAACAAGGAGGTGTTGGGAGTTAACAAATAAAATATCCTGAAAGTACTACAGTGTTTACTTGTTTACGTACAGATCCTGTATGCGTATGTGAATGTATGTAGGTAGTTTTATACATTTAGTCACAACAGCGAAAATATAGAGAAAGAATGTTGGAGCTGGACTGATGCCGTTGTTTGTCGACATGCTGGTTTTCGTAGAATGTGAAGTGGGAGAGACAGAGAGGAAAGTACAAGGAAGAAAGAATGTTTACGGCTGGTATCATGATATAAATACTCAACTTGCTACAACTTCATGGAGTACCTTGTCCTCCCGGGAAAATGCAATACACCCAAAAAAGACAGAAAGCAAACAAATGCCAATGTCATAAAAATCCAAAAGTCTAAAACGCTAATGCACTGCACTCATTTTGAAGTTTATGCTTTTAGGTTTTGTGGAATAAAAATATTTCCCCGAGATTAATCAAATAAGAAATCCTTCATTTTTTTCCACATTCCACATGTAGAACGTTACCCCCATTGGTGATTAAATCGTTTTAGGTATTTTCTCCGGCGGCGATTTTTTATCTGAGGTTTTTTCCTGAACAACTACCTTGCTATTATTGGTCAGCTGCAGGGTGATGTTTTTTCTCCCTGTAAGTAAATACATATTCTCCGAATGTAGCATGTGTTGTTACTATCGTTTAAGAAAGAGGAAGGCACACATGAGCACCTGCTCCAAGTCTTTAACGCGATTCTTTGCTTGGTCGGCACTCAAGTATCAGGCGAGAAGTTGGCGAAAACAGAAGAGGAAAGTAAGCATATCCGAGGCCAATGTCCGGTTCAGGTTTTTTTCTCCCTGTGCACTCCAAAACAGCAGTATACTGTCGCAGTAGTACCGCCTTCCTTATTTAGACAGAGACATGCATTTATTTACGTTAGTCAAGGGAAGAGAAAAAAAAGCAGCACGACAGAGAAAAGAAAATTATCACGGAACATTCCCATTTTCTTCCTTTCTTTGTGTGCCTTTCGTCGATCTCTTTGGCAAGGTGCTATATACCTGTATGTGTATACACACAGTACAGATTCACCATTCAAAACTGTGTGTGCGTCCTACCGTAAACAGTTACATGCTATACGCCCGCTGAAACTTGTATTTCCTTTCACCGGCGTGGATAAAATGGAGTCTTTTGACGCCGGCGAGGATGATGATGGGACAATAATAATCGGCGGGTATAAAAAAAATCCAGCCGAGATGACGATGATGATGATGATCACTATCATTTTTACCAACAGCATCATTATTATCATCACCATCAATATGATCATCAGGATCACGAATATCACGATGATGACGATAACGCTCGAGAGAAAATAGTTTTTCTTATCTTTTTGCAACTTTTTTCCCTTTGTGCTCTGTAAAGAATCCCTGTTTTATTTAGAACTGGGATGGCAACAACTAGCATCATCAGTCATATAATAATACTCCGCTTTCTTCCAAATGGTACCTCTCACACCCTTCCACTTGTAGTAGTAATAACAATGTTGCTTTATCTCTATTGTTATACGGGTAGGAAAAATGAAGCCTCCCATTGTATAGCTTCTTTTCTCTTCAACTTGCCATTATAAGTTTATAGGAAATTGATACTTATTGATTTTACGTTGCCAACAAAACCTGATCATGTGAAGATCGTGATGATGATGATGACAAGGGAAAGAGTAAATGTCGCTTCCTCTCTCCCTTTTTTGTCCAACTTATTACTATACAAAAAGGAATGCAAAGGATAAGCAGATTTTTTGCTGGCGAATCGCAAAAAATATTTTTTGTCGTAAAATGGTATACCTATTGTGTAATGATCATCTTCATATTTTTAGCAGTTTTCTATCATCATAAAGCCGTAAAAGTGTTCGTACGAAGCTAGTAATCGGAGATCAACATCACCACCGCTTGTCTCTCCCTTCCCCAAATCAAACTTGTGGAAACCCAGAGAAAAAGTAGGGACGATCAAGAAAAAACGCTGCGTGAGAAGGGACACAAGTAGCGAAAGCAAAAGGGATGAATCATCACAAAAATTTTCTTCATGTTTCCACCTTTCGGAAAAACTTGTATGCTTATTCATCTACGACGGTACATATAGTCTACACCCACATGTATTTCTTCCACACAACCAGAAAGAAACCAATTCGACGAGAATGATTATGATGATGCCAATGATGGTAATCCAGTAACAAAGTAGTTTTGCTGCTGCTACCATCATCGCACCACACGGGAGACCCTTCTACTGACGACGACGACGACGACGTTGTTGTTTGAGAAAAGAAACCAGTAGTCAGTTTTTAGTACCACTCTCTCACCCTCTCCCTTTCTCCTGTACTTTACTCTGTGGTAGGTAATATAAATGGGCGGCTAAGGTTGGAGGTAGGCTGCATGTTTCTGAACACACTACACACATCACTACTACTTGATTGCTGCTGGTCACTCCAATTCCAGTGAATAAATATTGTGTACTCTTTTCCTCCTTTTCCTGCTTTCCGTGAAAAAATGGTTATATTATACAACTAATAATACACGGTGGCGCTTGTCTATACCAGCTATTATGTACTTCACACAGGTTTCTCTAAAAAGCTAAAAAAAATGGCTTGCAACATGACGGCAAGTAGGTACCCACACAAACTTGCACGTTCACATACAATATGTATGATGGAATGAAGTGGGTAGCTGTTGTTGCTCACCTTTTTCGTTTTTCCTCCTCTTTCCACTTCTCCACTACCAGTTCATTGCTCATGCATGCATGTCTGCATGCACATACTCATATACAATCATATAATAATCATAATCATAATAATAGCGCACAGATGGAAATGAAACTTCCTTTCTCTCTGCCTTTTCTCGTTTCTCTCTCTTGTGGAAAATGTTTTTTCTTCTTTTGTGAAAGTGAATATAATAAAAAGAATAAAAAAATCCTGGAGAAGCTCAAAGAGAGAGAGAGAGAGCAATGAACAAATAGTAGTTTGCTGTTATCTCATTCAAATGACCATCAGCCGTTGCCGAAACGCCATTTTACCTTGCTCCTACTTTGTTTAATATGGTAATATAGGTAGCTCACTTCAGGCCGTCTCATTTTATGCATATGGACTCTTTGTGTCCGCATGTGGCAAAAACATAAAAGGTATAACTTCTAGCAAGGAAGATTTCGTGGAAGACGACGGTTATGACGGGAATGACCTTAAAAGAGGAAGAAACTGAAAGGAAGCTTTCGATTCTCCAGAAAATAATACGAACTGCAAAGGAATACATTTTTATGCATTCAAGCAGGAAAAACTGACCGAAAGTTCAAACAATTTTAATGAAATTCTCCGCTCAAATGAAATGTATCATTTTTTCCACAAAGGGGCACATTCTCTCCAGTAGTCAGGGGGAGAGCGATATTAGCTGGGAATATATTGCACAAAATAGCAGGAATCATGCAATCCGACAATAATGCTAAACAAGAAAAAATCTCAATAATAATATCCCTTCAGAGTACCTTCTTCTTCCCTTTCTCTACTCTAATACTCCATCATAATGGCCATATGGTCAATACCAAAAATTGCAAAGCTTTGAATTCATGCACGCTGTACATATTCGCTTTTCTCTTTACTCTTCCCTTTCACTTTGATACACCATTCCTTACCCTCTGTCTTCCTTTCTATGCCGCTGAGTGCGAGTGTCCATCCAATTTTCTTTTAGGGAAGGAAATGCTCTGTACTTCCTGGTCAATAAAATGAGAAAACATCCCTGGGGCCAGACAAAAGGCTAGTAGTGAATGGAATGGAAATCTATGATGATTAGGATAGTAGCAATGATGATCATCATCACGACGTATGCTGTACACTATAATATATCAGATGAACTACATAAAATGAGAGGTCAAGTGAAGGGAAAATGAAGAGCGGAGAAAAAAAAATAAATAAAAAATGTGGATGATGTTGATCATTCGACCTAGATTTATCCTTCAAAAGAGTCTGAAAAGAAAGCAGACAGAAAAAGGGAAATAATCTGGGAGATGAGATGTACGATATGAATCGAATGCAGTCATGTGTGCCCTAAAAACAACAACACAAATAAAAATGTGAGGCGAAGCATATTTTCAAACGGTATTATGCGGTTGTTGTGCTCTCTTTTACTCTCACTCTGAAAGAGAGGCAACGAAAGAAGAGAAATGGGATGAAAAAAAACGCGGACAAAACAAGTCACCTCTACACACACTTATACAAAGGCATAGGTCTACCATCCACACCAAAACAGCACGCAAGCACGTAAAACGTATTCTTGGAAAATATACATTTCCATAAGTACACAAGTATGCCTCCTCAACCTCTAAGAAAAACATTACCATCATCAGCATCATTCCAATTCCGCACAATTTTACTGCTTTTTTTAGACGAAGGCTGATGGTTGACTTTCCTTCTTCTCTCCCACGAATTTACTTTTCCAGCCTGCGTACGACTGGTGGCGGTGGTAGGAGTAGCAGTGGGTATAATATATGTAGTGTATACAAATGTAATGTGTGTGCTTCGGTGAGCGCCCACCGACTTGAGATGATGATAAGGATGATAAAACATGTAAGCATTCAAACATTTCTCTCCGCTCTTTTCCATCACCAAGTGGAGGTATATTCTTTTGCAGACCGAAGGATATTTCATTCTAGTTTATTCACTCATTTAAAATGAAAAAGCAGAATTGCAAAAAGTAAAAAAAAAATAAAATGGAGGAAGCAGGGCAAATCCAGTTTTCCCCTTTTCTTCACGTTTTTTTTCTGCACGTCCATTTTAAGAAGGAAATGTATATTTGTACAGACAGCGGGGAAAGCCAAGTAAATTGGAAAATCATGGTGATGATCATGAAGATGACTGGGAAGAAAATGAGATGCACCAAAAAAAGAAAGGAAAAAGGAAAATCTTTCCGGGACAGATCTTGCTATAAAGTAGCAAGCAGTGCAATGTGCGACTAGTAACTATTTTACGTCGAGGTTGTCTAGAATTCATCTCCGTTTTTTGTGTACTTTGCTTATGGCTATACGTGTATAGATATTGCATACAACGAAGCCTTTCCCATATTGCGAGTGACACTTGGTTTGAATGGCAGTAGTTCAGTGTGACGGTGGTGGTGGTGATAGCAAAAGCATTTCATTTCCATCATTCTCTGCGTAATGTAATATGTTTGTTTGGTTTTTGTGCGGGCTCATTCATTGCGGATGCCAGTTGTCTAGAACATTGCCCGGGCAAAGTGCGCTACAAAGGAAAATGGCAACAAAATAACCATATAGATGCGACAGTAGAAGAAAAAGCGTACACATATAGTTAGTATATTTTGGCAGGGAAAAAATATACCACATAACACGGCCGACAACGACCCAATCTGTCTGCAACCGGCCGACATGAAGATGAAATGGTTTGCAAAATACGAAGATACGAATCTCTATTTTGTTCGCATAAAAAAGCAAGTTTCTCTTGTTTTCTTTTGTTCGTCGAATGACAAAGCCACTCACACACCACCCACCACCCCCACACATTGTGTAAGTGCACGCACACGAAATTTTGCATATTTTTTCCTTTTCCGCTTTTATGTTGTGTACATACATAGGTATGTAGTATTGAGCTTATGTGGGATGTAGTGCGTACCATTTTTCTTGCCGGTGGTGGTGACTATATAAGATATCCGCTGCCGCAATAACACTGCTGGCACGCAGCAGACTATCAAGGAAACAAGTTCATTTGTACACATGCGAATACGCACACACTACTTTGCTCTGCGCTATTAGGTATTTGTCCGCACTTTCCTAACTTTTCCTTTTTATGGAACGGAAGAATGGAAAAAGAAATCCGTAAAACATCTCTATTTTATGTACACTATAAAATTGGTAAGCGACTCGTTCTGAGGAGGAAAGTCGGAGGATTGCCAGCACAGCAGCAGTTACTATTTACTTATTATGCAGACATTCGAGAGAGCGGGGACCATTGAAAGGTAATCTGTGACAGATTTTGGTTTTCAAATTATATACGACTTCCTCTTCTCTCTTTTCTCCGAGTTTTTCCTCTCCCCTTTTCACTGTGAGAAATTTTTATTGCCTAGCCCTTCCCGCTTTTTTATGGCCTACCTTCTTGTTCGTTGGGATGAAGACAGTGAACAGGAAAGTTAAGCTGTATGTAAATATAAGTGATGGGTGTCTCTGTCACCGTATCAATTTTCTCTAATATCTTATTTAGCAGAAAAAAGTGAATGAGAAACGACGAAAAAAGGCAAAAGTGAATGAAACGGGAATAATATTAGGAAAAATGGAGAAACTGAAAGAGGGAGAGAGAGAGAGTATTTCTGGTGGTGGAAAGGAGCGAAAAGGAGAGCAAAGGTACATGCACAGAGTTCACTTCACAACCAGTTCTACCTCTCGTTTTCCCTGTCTTACTATCTATCTCTCCCTCGCCCTAGTCGCCCTCCTTCTTGTTGCATCCTTTTGCAGTATCACTGTACTCATTATCTCTGCATCTTTGGAGGAACAGCGCCGCGACCATCCTCACTCCCTTACCACTCCGACCTCTAGCCAGCTACCAGAGGGAAGAAAATAAATAAAGTGAAATTGTCTCCAGTTTCCACTTTCCAGCTTTTACTACCCAAAAAACATGCAGATACTGTGGTGCTTGTTGTAAGTCAAACTTGGAGTTACGGATTTACACACCAAAGTTTCGACTTAAAACACATCAAGTCGTCGTGGTAGTTGTGGTGATAGTAGTGGTAGGAGTCAGCGAAGCAAAAACTTTTTTCATGACAACGATGCTACTACCGCCACTGCTTACGGTGATGATGACGATGATGGCGAGCAGGATGATATTCTCATAGTTCACGGTGGTGTGCCATTGCAAAAGTTGCAGGAAATGACAATAATATGACTTATATTCTCAGCAGCAAGACGAGACGGGCAAAAAACTTCAACCCGACTTCTCCGCTTACCAAAAGAAAAAAAGATGAAAACGCAACCATGCACGAATGTAGTACTTATTTGGACTATACTATGACATTACCAGTAATAGTAGTAGTACGCTTGCATTGCATGCTATCAGTGACGACAACAACGATGACAAGTGAACACGATGAGAGAACTCTACACTTATTCCTGTCAACAAAAATATATAGCATTTTTTCCAACCTCTGTCGTAGTAGCACACACTTTTTGCCTTTTTCACAAAATCACAGCAAAAAGCAGTAAGAGAGAGAGAGAGAGAGAGAGAGAGAGAGAGAGTGGTACGTACGTACGAACGCGGCAGCGGACGTTTCGTTCGTAATTGCTTCTACTTTTCCCTTATGAACATGTCAACAAAACTTTCTAGAATATGCAAACTAACTTGAACTAACTCTGGGAACATTAAAAAATAGGAAGTTATCTTAGTAATAGGGGCGATGGTGAATATTTTTCTGTGTGTAAATAATGTGGTCGTGTATGCTTAAATCCCTTTAAACACAAACAACGCCAGAAAGCAAAAAAAACGGATGTGTATATACATGTTTTTCACAAAGATAACGACAAATGCCACCAGAGAGTCTCCGTCTGCCGTCTCGTAATGAACAAGCGGGGAAGTTTTTAGTTAGTTATAATAAAAATTCTATTAAGCCGGCCACGCATTAATACTACACGGTATTGCGTTTCAGTCAGTTAGTAAAATGGTGGATATTTAGAGAAAACGGAAGAAGACAGGGAATTAAAGTAAAATGAGTTGTCGAGCGCCTTCACGCCAGCTTCGAGGAAAGTGATGTGTAGATGTGTATGTATGTGCGTCTGTGTGTAGGCAGGGAGTAGTCATCGCGCTATTTCTCGCTTCCTCTTTTTCCTCTTATTTTTCTCATGGTTTGTTACATAACGTAGGTATAGGGTGCAAAGAAGTATGTAATAGGAAGACTAACTCAAGGTCTGAAACCGTATTCTCCGAGCGGATTGTGATGAGATGATGATCATGCCTCTTTCTAGTATTTTTTTCTTTCCCTTTGTGAAAAAACGGTACCCGTGTACATCTATCTACCACTCGAAAAATGGGAGTTTCTTGTTGCGTACATAACTCGTTTTAGAAACGAATAACGAGACAATCAGTGAATCAAGGTAGAAAATATGATGAATTCATCTTCCTTTTCAGTGTCCTTGTCAGTGTAACAAAAAAGACACAAAAGATATGTATATGTGCATAACTCGCAGAGAGAGATATATATTTAGACTCATTGTTATTGTGACTGAACAAGAGAGAAGAGTGGAGGAAAATGGAGACTGGGACAACGACACAACGACAGAGGTAGCCGTGGTAGTACCAGCCCGGTAACAACAAGGAGGATGAGAATTGACTCCCAGGGAAAATACATTTTTATTTTTATGCGAAAAAACTAGCTTCCTGCATTTTTACAAGAGAGTCTCTTTCTCTCTGTGTGTAAGGGTATATATGCTCATATTGAATGGGACTGCGTATATACCTGTATTCAGCACGGTTTTTTCTCTCTCAATATTTCGAGAGCGGAAAAGGGAATAGCTGCAAGGAGGATATTACTTGGCTACACACAAAAGCATCCTGTTGACAGGTAGAAATGTACAATCATCAACGTATGACGACGATGACGATACTGATGTGATGGAATGCGAGCAAGCAAGTTAGTCACATAAAGTTGTTGCCGCTGCTTACGATGACGATGATGATGATGATCTTGCTCTCATTTTTTTCTGCAAGGAAACTACATTATCTTTCTTTAGGGATCAAGAAACAAGCAGGCTTTGTTAAACTCCAACATATATTTATAAATAAAAATACACGGAGTGAGAAAAAGAAACGACAGATATGGAGAAAGAAGGTAAAGAGACGTAAAAATAGAGTGAACCGTAAAAACACATTTTTTCCTTATTTTTGCTACTAAAGCGTCCTCCTTTGCAACACTACGGAGAAAAAAGGCTTTTACATAATACGCTCCGACTAACAGAGAGAGAGGGAAACAAGACAAAAAAGAGGTAGCTTTTTAGTGGTGCTGCCACCACCAGGATTGCTATTACTACATGGCACAATGTTAGCTTTTCACTTTTTTTACTTACGTCTTTTCTCCTTAGAAAATTGCCAGCAGATGATACATTTCCCTTGTCACTTGCTGTTTCATCCAGATGACAACCCGCAGAGAGTTTTCTCGGTTTATTGTGTGTGTAGGTATATATTTCTTGTTGGCGGTGGCAGCGGTGGTGGCCAGAAGGCCTGGAGTACAGCAAATTGTAATAATATTAAAAACAGACACACAACAACGAGACCCGAGCACGCCAAACAATATGCAGAGGGTAGATAGAGACGACAACTCAAACTGTTTCGTCTTGAAACTACAACCTTACTAGGACTGTTTAGTTACAGTTACAAGACCGCTAAGTAAAATTATGAAGTGTAGAGGGATGCTTTGTCTCCCGCGATATTATTGCACAAACTACGTAGTCTTACACAACATTTGTTGTTCTTGTTCTATATTTTTGTGTTTTCTTTTCTACGAAAAGTCGGGTTTGTTTTTATTGTTAGTATTATTGTTTGTGTAACGTTATTATTGTGTCATTTGCATGGGGTTAGGGATTTACTGTTCGGAGAAAAAGTTTTTTTCTGTGAATAATTTTTTTGGAAGTTTATTTTTATACCTGGATGTGGACGTTGATCATCAAAAAATCACGAGGGTAAAAAAGTAAACCTGTGTAACTTTTGACATTCAACAACGTTTTTTCCTTTGTAGTTTGGTGCGGTAGGGAAAAAATGGGAAAGTTGTATTTGTATTAGAAATTTAGCAAGTAGAAATATACTTTTTTGTAAAGAAAAATGGTGTCATTACCCAACCAATACGCAAGTACGACGACGTCGTGCAAGAAAAGACAACACAGTCAAGTCAAGAAACTTTTCACTTTTTTCACTCGTTTCCCTTATTTTTCTTGCCAGTCAGTAGGGAAACTTGTCAGGAGTCGGGACAAGTAGAAATGGTGAGTGAGGGTTTTTTCTTATGTATTTTTTACAAAGTTTGATGATGAAAAAAGGTGTTGAGACATCCACAAGAGAATTGGCGCTGCTGCTGCTGCTTTGCTGTTGTTGTGTTGTTGATGATGATGCTGGTAAGCATCAAAGACTGCGACGTTTTTGTAACCGTAAAAAGTCTGAACCGCCCTGCTTTTTGCTATACCATCTTATTTGCTGTCGTCTCATTCATATATTAAAGAGAACGAGGACATACGGCATCACGGAGAAAATGGATGGCGGTGAAGAAAGAGAGGTATAGGTACCTAAACTTGAGATTTTCTTTTGGTGGACAGGTCCCCATTCAAAATGCAATGATGACGGTGGTGGAGGTGGCAAAAAGCGTCCTCCTGGAGCGATGTGTGTGATGCGTTGACAAGATCTGTGATGAGCTTTCCTCTGTGTCTGTGTCGACGTCAGTCGAAGAAGGTACGGATATGAAGATGAGAAAAGTAGTTTTCACCAATGAAGCTAACACCAGACCAAGTGTGGATGAGCCAGGGTGACGACGATATAGGAAAAACCTTTTTACTATCCACCCTGAGTGGTAGTAAGAGTGTAGTCGTCCTCTCCCTAAAATTAATGAGGTTTTCACACTTTCATTCAACGCCTTTCCATCTACCACCACTACTCGTCCGCGTTTCTATATGCCACTGCTGCTGTTCCACCAAAGTTTATCACTATATCGTCTCTTTCTCTAGTTTCTCTGTTTACAAGTTTTGTAGGTCTAGACTAGCGACGGTGATGCTCCCGCTATGCTACTTTTGGAGAAAAGTGATGATGATCATGTGGGGCTTGTAATAAATAAAAGGCCTGGAACAGCCAAGAAAGAGCCTAACAGCTTAGCTGAATTTTCTCTCGGTTAATTTCTCCCACTGGATTTCATCAGTGTATGTGTGTGCTCCCAGCAAACAAAACAAGGTTATCTATCACCACCAAGAGGGGTACCAGAGACGACGACGATGATACAAACGATAACGATGATGATCTACATTACAACTTTCCTGCTACCCCCCTCTCTCTCTCTCTTTATCCGCAGGTATAAACACAATTTCATACAGAAATCTCCTATGGAAAAACGCTCAGTACGTTTTTAAAACGGAATGTTGTATGCTCTTGTTTGCTTAAAAGTGTGGGATTACTCCATGTGTAATAATGAGTACTCGCTAGAAAAAAAACTCAACGTCTTTCTAATTGGGACAGGAGCAATAACGTGCAGTGACGACACCCACAAGTTATTCTAGTTGTGCTGATTCCAGTAGTAGGACGGTGTTCCTGTTTTCCTCTTTTTCAACTGAAAATGAAATGATGTTTATGGTGGGTTGGTAGGTACCCGTCTGAACGGTAATGATGATGACGGGAAAATTAATGCTTGCTTGCCTGCTTGCTCAATACACTGCTAGCAACAAACCAGTCACCGGGGAGCCCAAAAAAGAAGCTGAATACGAAGTAGCGCCGTGTTGTCTACAGTCACTAGGACTTTGCTCCTTTTTGCTTTTAAAATAAATACAAGTTTAATTAGTTTAATTTGTCTCTCAACTCACAGGGTTTTGTTTTTGTTGATTTTATAAAATGTCCCCGTTTCTTCCTCCACTTCCGTTGCGAAACTTATTCACTCCTGTCAACAATGATATACTTTACGTAGATGTATACCACGCACGGTATTCCCCACTCACTGCATGTATGTTCATTTGTTCTAGTGTTTCTGTTACAAGTCTTCCTTCGGGTATTTCGCGTTGGTCTAGTTAAATGATGTCAACAATGAGTTTATACAAATAAGTCTTTAGTTCACTCGTACAGCTGCGTATATATGTATGTATGTATGTTACGTCTCGCAAGGTGAACACACACGATGTCTGCGATAACACATAACTCTTCTTTTAATTTTGCAAATTTGTGTGATACATTTTCCTGCTACTCTCTCAACTTTACAGAAATGACTTAGTTTTATGGTGTCTCTCTGCGCAATTAAGATAAATTTTTTTGCCACTTGTATCTCTTCTTCAATTTTAGAGGCGGAAGAAAAAACTTTTAGTTTTTCAAAGTAATCTACACTCGCTCTATGTGTGTGTGTGTTTAGGTTGTTACGTATAATTGAAACGGAGCACAGCACACTATGTGGTAGTCTGTTTCTAACGAAAGTTTAGTTTTTTTCTCTGTCTCTTTTGCAATTTATAATTATTTTGTCTCTCTGGTAGCACAGCACTGCCACTTGTCTTATTTGGTAGGTTTTAAGCAATATTTAACTTGTATGTAAGTTGCCACTACAGTTTCAGTTAATTGTCGACACACCACTGGCAGGAGCTAGGTGGATGAACAAAAATAATAACAAGAGAAGTCCGCGCTCACAAAAACGTACAACCAGAGTCTCATGGGAATTTATGTGAACGAACTGGCATTAGTTTTGTATGTATTATACCATTCTCTCTTTACACCCCAAATACACTAAAGTCAAATGATTATCAAAAAAGTTTGAAAACGGAAATATATAAAAAACGAGTTGTTTCTTCTCCTCCCTCTCCCCAGCTGCAAGTTTGCTTTCTTCACACAGTACACACACACACTCCTCTATCTGACAAGCTTTTTTTGTTGGTCGTGGGAACTTTTTTATTGTATCCTTTGGTACGTATTTTGTGCGTGTAGGTATCACTGTGTACGTTTTCGGTCTGGGTATAATGTGAAACTTGTGTGCTTCAGTTCAGCCAGAGACAGCACACACCGGGGCAATGTTTGATATCACCAAATAAAATAAACGTACTTATACGGTGTACAAAAATGGCTTTTTGTGCTACTGTTGCGTGTTTGTATGGGTAAGGAGCAATATCAGTAATCGTAACAGTAATGATGATGATGACGATTCTGATGATGTGAAATTCACAGTCTACAAAAAAAGACACCGAAAACACCGACCGTTTGCTTCCGCAGAAATTCTTTTACTTTTTTTGGACAAAAATATCCAGAAAATTGTATCAAGTGATAGCACAGTTTTCCGTTTGTAGTTGCTCACTGAAAAAGCGTTCTAAATTTTCGCTTTCGCTTTGTTGCTGCTGTTGTTCTGCTGCGTCCTGAGCACGAGAACACTCTCAGATACAACACACAGCCTAAAATGGAAGAAACGGAGTAGCGTGCGGCATTAACAGACCTCTCTTGTCTAAGCCCAACTTACGACTGACAAGTACGTTATGAAACCCACTGAAGGTCTTCCCCTCGTACAATGCATATACAATAAAATGCAGTGCAAAGAGCTCGCATAAGCAGCAAACCCAACCACCATACCAACTTTGCTGGGACATATAGTCAAGAAAAGGAGAAAAACACAACGAAAAGAACCAACAAGACCAACCAGCCGTATCATAACCAGCTATGAAGAACACAAAGATACACACTCTTAAACGAGAGAGAAAAATCGTTGCTTACCTACCTGCATGCATGCCTTTTAAATACACAGGTCGTCGTTGTCGTAAGGTAAAGCATAATTCTTTGAAGCAATCCCAATGTAATAATGATAATAACGAAGTCTGTCTGCAGTTTGGGGAGTGCAGCAACAGTGGTAGGTGGTGGTAATAGAGAGTCTGTGAGCCAAGAAAAAACTTATGAAAAAGTCCATGACCATAATAACAAGCACAGGGAATGATGATGATAGCATGAGCAGTGAACACGGTGACTGAGTCACCTTTTATCGTTTTTATGATTTTATTTTATTTTATAAGAATTATTTT